>JALIZH010016165.1:0-54297 GCA_030522465.1 Rhipicephalus appendiculatus
GAGGTGTGCAGCCATGGTGGTGTCAACCTGTATGAATGCCGCGGTAGAGAACCACCAGAGAGCATCTTGCTTCCTCGCGGCCGCGGAACAGGAGAGTGTGGTGATGGCAGCGTAGA
This sequence comes from Rhipicephalus appendiculatus, assembly GCA_030522465.1. NCBI lineage: Eukaryota > Metazoa > Arthropoda > Arachnida > Ixodida > Ixodidae > Rhipicephalus > Rhipicephalus appendiculatus. The sequence continues at coordinate 117 of JALIZH010016165.1, forward strand.
GCTTTCTGCGTCAAACCATGAAGGCCAAGTATCGCATCCTGTCCGAACTCGCAGGCGTACTTCGTTAGGCAAGAATTTGCCTGCTTTCCAGGTAGGCATGAAACGACCGGCACGAAACAGTCACTGGTGTCCATCAGAGCCATCATCAGCCTACTTTCAAAGCAAGACATACCGTGGCCGTGACCGGCCTCTGCGAGTCAGCCAATGCCGCCCGGCAGAGGCATTAGTTCTACCTATGGTGGCTCATGGCCCACGCCCTCTGAATGTTTCCACCTTCGAAGAGACGACCACCGCCAGAGAAGGGCCAGCTTTGGCAGGACTGCATGCACGCAGCGTGGCCGAGTGTAATGACAAAGCGGGGCTCGGGCACGGGCGTATACCCGGCTAGCGATGGAGAAGGAAGACAACGAGAGAATATAGAACAGCTGGCCCAGGAACGGGTGCTGTCTCTGTGCCTTGCTCATTACAATATATATATATATATATATATATATGTAGTCATATATATAGTCTCTGATGCACCCGCAGCCTGGACTAAAAAATATAAACTCACTCAAAGTTTGACGGACGTCGCTCACCCCATAAAATGTCAAAAGCATCCTAGGCAATGATTGCTTTTTTTGAATAATTGAGCTATGTATATCTTCCTTCTCAGTGCAAGAATTATTGAAATATACTAACAGTATTTTGTGCCATCTTTGCCGCCGCATCCCCTACATTTCCTCTATCTCCAGGGCTGCGCACATGTGCATGGCTCACCCAGTGGTGAGGCGTGCATGCTTTCGGGATCGACAGAACTGGTATCCCTCCCTTCACTCGATTTTACATTGCTCCTTCAAATCGCAAGAAAATTACAGGCCTCGATAAATAGTAGTAGTAGTAGTAGTAGTAGTAGTAGTAGTAGTAGTGCTTAAATAAAAAATGCTCGACGATTATGATACTGCCTAATGCGCATTCTGATCGCAGCTATTTAGGAGTAACTCATTGTTGAGAAAGTACTGGCTGAGAGTGTTTTTTGTATAGGTACACGGTTTACCGTAGCAAGGGAAGGCCGCGAGTAGCGTGAGGAGGGTGGACAATTTCGTGCATCCTATTTCACATCAACTGCCGCAGACAGAGCGTAGCACGACCGGGAGACCGCGGAAGGCAGCGCGTGCGCGTGTTCCACAACAGCCGACGCATGACGGTGCGTACTACTGTGACGCCGCGGGTGGCCGCCGCGGAACTGTTGTTCCCTGGCCCTCGCGCTATCCTCGCTATTGCCGTCTCTCATCCTTCACTGCGTTTCCCGTTCGTTCTCTTTCATCTTCGGTCTCTTTATCGGTTACACCGACGGCGCTCAACGCAAGAACCGGCGCCTGGTAGCTGCGCTCTAAAATAGGATGGGCGTGCACATACCGCAATTTTTGCAGCGCGCTTCTCGGAGTAACGCACGCGCTGCCACTGGCCGGCCATATCCCGCTGAGTGGTGTAGAACAGCTTGCGTGCGCCGCTAGCAGCACCCGCGTAGAACGTGGCGTGGCTGTCCCGCGTGCCCGACTGGTGGTACCAGGCAGTGAAACAAAACGGCCCTACCGCAGTGCTCGTCAACTGGGCCACAGGTGTCCTGTTTCCTGGTTGCTCCAATATCGCGTAAGCGCTCCAGCCGTCCCCTGCGTAAGTGCCAGAGGTGATGAATAGATGCATTGATAAAAAATTTTTACATTCTACAACGAGAGAGATGTATCGCAACGAGACGGCGAGATGGGCTAGTTGGTGAACATTCATGATTAAGGCAAAAGCTCTGTAAGCGCGCGAAAAACGTATATAGAAGAACTAAGAATTTGACAAGATAGCGCTTAACTCACAATTGACTTTTTGTTGAACACAATAACACTTAAAAGCACTACAGAACGAATTGTCCATGCGTAGTCGAACAATATGCCTAACTGCCCCCAGAACTAGGACAAAAATAACAGTATAGAGAAACTAACAATCTTTACTTATCAAGAAAGTCACACTCCTTACCATGTAACGTGATGTATGGTTGTCTAAAAAATCACGGCCCCTTTTTCTAGTATGAGACGCGCTCACTATTTCGCGTGTTGACTTATCTTTATGCTTAAACAATATCCTAGTTTCATGCAACATAAGATAACAACCACATTTATGGCAATGCATAGGTCAGTCTGGTGTAAATGAACGCGTTATGGACACGAACAGTAATACAGGAACAGATGCGAAGCAATCAACGAGGAGCTGCCTATGTCGAATTTTAAGGCTTTTAGCCAAGTCTTTCAATACGCACTGGCATCTTCGTGAATATTGTATAGTTGTGTGGTTATCGTAAGCTCACAATCATTACCGCGGGGTTGCTGGTTGAGGATCCATGTAGGAGGTTTGCGAGCTTTGCTACATCAGCATCAACAACTGTAACAAGCGGTATTTGTTCCTCAGATTGTATTATAAGCTGACCCGTCGTGATAGATTTGTACATAAAGTGTCGTTCTGTTAAGTGCGAAGGTTCATGTTCACTTACCGGTCACGGCAGTTGCATTTCGATAGCGGCGAGACCTCAAGAACACCTGAGTGCTTAAATTTTGGAGCACGTCAAAGAGCACCACGTAGTTGAAATTAATCTGAAGTGCTCTTTTACGGCCTGCCGTATAATCATATCATAGTTTGGTCACGTCAAAGCACAGAAAATATTATAAATGCGAAGCGTTTCTTTGCGTACTGCAAGCACTTTGCACGTTTCAATCTACGTATCTACATATCTATCTAGCCACCTACGTCTGGATGCTCTCGTGATCACCTTCTTAACTTGAGGTCGATCAAAGTTACTATGGCAGGGTAAGAGGATTTGACGAATTCGGCTGCCTGGTCGTGAACTGGTGATGACTGGACGTCATCAAACTCATTTCTCCAGACACGTGTGGCTCATACCCGTATACCACGGGCCGCGGTATGCGGGTATGCGCCACAGGAGTTTGACAATTTATATCTACCCATGAACGGGGAGAACAGACATTGGTAATTTAAATGCGAAGTCGTTAAGAGAAACTGACATCGGTGGCGTTGACAGTGGTAATTTAAAGGCAACAGCGTTAATAAAAACTACATCTGTGACGTTGACAGGACGAATAGAAAGAATAGAAATCAGAGTACCAGCAGAAATTGAACCCTATCATTCTGCGTGGCAATCAAGTATTCCACCACAGAGCCACGTCAGGTCTCGAAACTGCTTTGGAAAAACACCCTATGCAGTCGTAATGGTGGTGAAACGTCAACTGTTGTTGCAGTGCTGGCTATCTAATTAAAAAAAAACATTACATACGTACTCCTATGATAAATGAGTCATGTCGGGTTTACGTAGCCCTATCCAGGCCTACCATCCTTGCAAGTACACGCTCTGCATATCAGCTTACGGCTTCTCGTGTTGGCAATAACCATGTTTCTGTTGGCATCGTTACACAACTGTAAACAACTGGTTATATGAAACATATGCGACTGTTCAACATATGTCAGTGTGGGCAACATTTCTACATATCTTTAGCGTAATTTCATCACCTCTCACTAAATAAAAAATTACATCCCAATCACCTTACCTTCGCATGCTTCGCATCACATCCATTCCCATCGTACTTGGGATCTGCCTAATTTTTGTTGTTATAATAATAATAACAATAATAATAATAATAATAATAATAATAATAATAATAATAATAATAATAATAATAATAATAGTAATAATAATAATGATGATAATAATAATAAGAATAATAATATTATTATTATTATTATTATTATTATTTGTATTACTTTAGTTGTTGGTGTTGTCTTACAGGACAGTTGCTTATTTTAGCATTTCTTGGGTTTCACTTGTTGCGCATCTGCGCATGACAAGGGCAATGTTATGTGAGTACGCTCTGCCTGTGACTTGTGGCAAGGATTGGAATAAAATTGGAATTGAATTTTATGAGGCATGCCATATTCGTGTCGTGGCCTGTAAGTCATGTTCCTCATACACCTATGTCCTCCGAAGCCAATTTCGGTATTCACCAGGTTAAGGAGTCGACCAGGACTGCCCCCAGGTGTAGATAGATAGATAGATAGATAGATAGATAGATAGATAGATAGATAGATAGATAGATAGATAGATAGATAGATAGATAGATAGATAGATAGATAGGTTGATTGATTGATTATCGATTGATTGGTTGATTTATTTATTTATTGATTGATATAATCAAAGCTCCTTGAGTTACATGAGAAATCGCGGAGAGGTCAGCCAGAATGAACGAATGAATAAAACTTTTATTGCAGAAAGCAGTATATTGCATTTAGCGCAAGACAGGATTGGCAAATCCCTATTCCGGGACTCCATTGGACTGAGCTGCAACTATCGCCCGTGCCACGAGGCTCGGCTGATCCTCGAGATCTGTGCTGGACAAAACCTCCTCCCACCCCCCACTCCCCGACGTTTGCTGCGCAATTTGTGTGATGCAACTATTAGACTGGCAGGCCCAAACCATGTGAAATAGGTCAGGGCTGCTGCCACAGAATTTGCACATTGCGCTAAATTGTTCTGGGTGTATTTTGGCCATCATGGCCGGGCTGCTATACGACATGGTTTGGAGCCTGCGCAAGCGTGTCTCCTCGGCTTTAGTAACTCTCTTATTATTGTTGGTTTAATGTCATGGTCTGAGGGGTAGGTATACCAAGTCCGGGGAAGGAATGCTCGGGTGGAGTTGTGTGCTAATTCGTTCCCGGCTACCCCCTGATGACCTGTTACCCAGATGAGCTGTTTTCTCATGGCTCGTGTTCGTGCCTGTCCAAAGATGGCGTGAGCTGGAGGTGAAATACGTCCGCTCATGTAGTTCCTGTAGCCTACTTTAGAATGTGTAAGTATATATTCCGCAGTGGAATGCATTGCTGCTAGGGCGGTTGCGGTTTCCTCTGCGATAGATGCATGAGAGCATTTTAGTGATATAGGCCATCAACTACTTGACATTGGAGAATTACTGCTATTGTAGAAATTCCTCCCATGGGGCCCACAGAGTCCACGAAGTAGGCTCCCTCTGTATTACTATAGCATTCATTTCATGCTTTAGCTCGAGCTGCTCTTCTTCCTTGGTGGTAACCTAGTTCCATGTTCCGGGGTAAGGGGTTGGTGAGAAAACAGCCCCACCCTTCACGGGGTGTATCTTGCGTACCCGAGGCTGTAGGGCGAATAGAAATCTGGAGATCGTTCAGGACCTTCCTGCCTGTTTTGGTAGTAGCCAGGCGCAAAATTTCGTTCGTACTATGAGCCTCGATAAGCTCTAGCGAGAGGAGCATAGCCTGGGGCCTGCTACCGCGTATATGGGTGAAAGGAAGAGGAAGAATGAAAGGTTAGAGATGCAGTGCGAATGATAATTACACGTGCGATATCCCTGGGTGTGTTCAGATAAGAACGTCGGTGCATGTCCGCCGACCCCCTTTAATTTCGCCGACAAAAATATATTTTGTTTTCCGAGTCCCCAGGACCACAAAACCACTTTTGGTTTTGCGAAAAAAAATTTCACCTTCTTTCAAAAAATTCACAAGTCTCCACTGAGCCGCCACCGCCTCTTTAGAATTTCGCGAAAGTGGGATTTCGATGAGACGCTACAAAAACACTATTGTATCTGTAGGTCTGAAACATTTTCTCCACATACTACGTATAGTGTTCGTCGACAAAAAATTATTACTTTGCAGTTTTGATGTTGTTCTGTTAAGAACAAAAAATCCCGAATTCGGCACAAAGCTCAATAATACTCAAGTTTAAGAATTTTTTTCTCCGCGCGTATAAACGCCAGACTTTCCAAAGTTTTCAAAAACATTGTCATATGTTTGGTAAACAAATGTGTTGAATGAAATACCTGAGAGTCGCTTCAAATGTTAACCAGAAATGTTTAACTGAGGACATGTCTCTCAAAATGCAATATTTTGAAGATCATTTAAAAAAAAACACCATCTTTGATTTTCTTTAAACTCTTCGGAATTAAAGCCAATGACGTGTTCTAAGGTAATCTGTAAAAACATGTTGCATTATTTTTGTGAGGTCGGTGCTATGAAGCACGAAAAGTGGCCAAATTGCGTATACTGCGTAACCACAACACTGAGCGAACATGGAGCAATAATTGCCATTATCGTTATTTTTAGGTCCTAAATGTCTTCTGTTGTGCTCGAGGGACAACACCTTGGCAGATAAAACTGAAGAGTTGCCTTAAAGTGCAAATTTGTTCATTTGCGTGCGCGCACGCGTCGTAGTTTTGGTCCTGGCGTAAGGACTAACCGCAAGATTTCTAGAAATGTAGTCAAGTCGACCTCTCGGAAGGAACTGTTTATTTACCCCTATTGTATACACAGGGAGTCATAGTCACAATTCATGCTAAGTTTCTACAGCGCGACAGGACGCGGACGTAGAGGAACACGCAAACACACACTCTCCGTCCGCGTCCAGTCGCGCTGTAGAAACTTAGCATGAACAACCAACTAGCTCGCCAACGCAGTTTGGTCACAATTCATATTCAGACAAGTTAGACAGTCACAAACGTCACTGAAGCTGTTGTGTGTTTCTTGCTCCTGATGTAGCAACCTTGTGCACACAACCCATTTCGGCCTGAAGGAGGAGAACTTCGTGAGCCCGATTTCTGTGTCAGGGTGAGCCGCTTTAAGTAGACGAAATATTTCCCCAATGGACCTGGTCATCAGCCGTTTTGAAACGTACTCTTTTTGTCCTTTAGAACTAACTGCAATGACATCTTGTGTGGGCTTTGTTAGGTGCAGTTGAGCTCATCGTCAGTATAGTATTTCATTGCTGCCTGTTTGTTTTCTGGGTTCAGCTTCGATCTGGTTTAGAGGTCCGGATTTGACCACACCCCATGGGTGTCTCTGTATTTTCGAATGAGGTGCCGAGCTGCGGATGGAATCATTTCTTGAATCTGTTTATGAGAAAGGTTCACAGGGAGCCATGTCAGGAGGCGGCAGCGTTCATAGTATGATTCGCGGGTATCGAACGTGTGCTCTAGGTTGCGCAGCCACTCGCGACACGTGTTGCAGGGTTCCGCTGAAGGACCAGGTTCCTCTGTAGTGCAGTACGCTGTGTAAGGACAGCAGAAATTGTTTTGGAGATAGCGCCCTCGATCTCCGCTTTCTTACGCATGGCGTAAGACACTCGGCAATGTGCTTTCACTTTCGCCGGAATTTTCGGGGTGTCACGTCGGTTGTCTTAACGAGTACGTTTAGCTCTTCGACAGCAATTTGTTCGGGAACAAAATTTTCGTCAGACTGAGATGCATCTGGAGACAAAGGCGATCTGTTTGAAGCGGTTGAAACAGTTTTGGCACAAAATGTCGGTTTCTATGATGGATGAGGCTTTTTCTGGCATGCGCTTCCTTATTAAGGCGACATTCAAATCTTTCACACTTCAAAAGTTCCGCTTGTAGGCAATCTTCTTCGTATGCCTCCTTCGGTAGTCAGTGCAAAACGCTCGCTCTGAACTCCAAAACGTGGCCATCAATATCAGGGGTGCAATACGCGCACGCGTACTCACGTTCGTTGACCAGCAGAGGACTGCCGGGTTGTCGACGACGAACGGAAGTGAAAGCCGACGTTCTCTTATTACTTCGACCTTTCTTAAGCGAGTTGAGCTGTTTCTTGTTTATGTCCTTTCTTTCTTTTTTTTAGGCAGCGGGCGAGTGCGGTCGGGCTGCAGAAGCGCCGCTTGTACCGACACGCACCGTCTGCGTTATGACATTACCGACGTGCCATGGGAAGCGATAAATATCAAGCGGTGGATCCTCTCCGGCCACCTCCTTTCTGAGGCGTACGCAGGCTCACATGTGCGAAAGATTTTGAAAGCGATTCCTACGAAGAGTGACTCAGCATCGCTGCACGCTCAGAGGCTGGGACCCGTGTAGAAGTTTTTGTGATTTGCGTAAAAAAATGTAGTAATAACTTCCTCTTCAAAACCAACTGTGCCTGTTTTATTTCATCAATCCGTCAATCCACAGAAGACATTCACGACTAAAAAATAACGATAATGGCAACTATTGCTCCATGCTCGCTCAATGTTGTGGTTACTCAGTATACGCAATTTGGCCACTTTTCTTGCTTCATAGCTCCGACCTCACAAAAATAATGCAACATGTTTTTACAGATTAAGTTAGAACACATCATTGGCTTTAATTCTGAAGAGTTTAAAGAAAATCGAAGATGGTGTTTTTTTTTAAATGATCTTCAAAATATTGCATTTTGAGAGACATGTCCTCAGTTAAACATTTCTGGTTAACGTTCGAAGCGAATCTCGGGTATTTCGTTCAACACATTTGTTTACCAAATATATGACAATGTTTTTGAAAACTTTGGAAAGTCTGGCGTTTATACGCGCGGAGAAAAAAAATCTTAAACTTGAGTATTATTGAGCTTTGTGCCGAATTCGCGATTTTTTTGTTCTTAACAGAACAACATCAAAACTGCAAAGTAATAATTTTTTTTTCGACGAATACTATCCGTAGTATGCGGAGAAAATGTTTCAGACCTACAGATACAATAGTGTTTTTGTAGCGTCTCATCGAAATCCCACTTTCGCGAAATTCTAAAAAGGCGGTGGCGGCTCAGTGGAGACTTGTGAATTTTTTGAAAGAAGGTGAAATTTTTTTTCGCAAAACCAAAAGTAGTTTTGTGGTCCTGGGGACTCGGAAAACAAAATATATTTTTGTCGGCGAAATTAAAGGGGGTCGGCGGACATGCACCGACGTTCTTATCTGAACACACCCCCCTACATGTTTTCGTGTACAGACCATAAACTTCAGTGAAAGGGACCTTACGTCTTACCTTTCGTGGACGTATGATCAAGGGTGGGTCCATGCCTCATGTCGGCAACCTTGCGCGCTTGAAAACATCCTTGCCGGTTACAGTCTGTAGATACCCAGTTTTTACACATTCCACCTTCGAACGAGCAAACACCTGCACATGGAAAAATGACAGTGACGATGCCCGTATGCTCATTTCGTTCAGTTGCGTGTGTGTGCCTTCACCAGAGGACCGCTTTAGGGAGTATATATGGAGAGGACCGCTTTAGGGAGTTTTCATTACGCTGCGTTCTTTCAAAAGAACTTACCGTTGAATAGTCATTCATAGAACCAATATGGTGAATCCTCTCGGCGAGTGTTTTTTCTGCCACATTCAAGTGATTTCAGAGAATTATGCGCGTAGTCCTCTTTTTATGTTATTTATATATGAAAAACATTGGAAGCAAGGCTACATTAGAGCAGAATATTCCATCATAGAGCACTGCACGGGCTCAGGCCTACCCAAAAACCCGGGCCCGGCCCGGCCCGTGGGCCCGGCCGAGCCGGGTAAAGTAGTGTTCACCCGGGGCCCGGGCCGGGCTTCGGGCCGGGCCCGGGGTGAACACTACTTTACCCGGTCCTAAGCCCGGCCTTAAGCTCCGGGCTTAGGGCCGGGCTCGGGTTTGAGGTGGCGGGCAGGGGTTGGCCGGGCTTGTACTTTTCTCATTTCTTAAAAGGACGCTAAATTGAAACACTGAATCAATTCAGACTGATGAAGTGTACTCTGAGGACTCTAATGTCATTATTTCACTTCCATAAATTTATTACTACAGGAGAAAATGACGGTCAAAGATACATTTTTAAATCTCGCGCCGTAATATCCGCACGTGTCATCACGGATTTCAAACTGTATTCTTCCTATTCTGGGGGCATTGGCTGGACGAAATTTCCTGAAACTTGGTAAGTTAAATCTATGATACTCGCAGAGGTGAATGTACTTAATCTATACCCATTAGAAACTACGTAGGTTCCACTAGACGTCGCCAGAATCTATGACGTCACGGCGTTTGCTGCGCGAATTTCAAAGTGGCGTCGCCACCCGCGTTTTGTTTTTGCGCGTTTTCTCGTGTATCGAGACGGAGATATTGCAACTGTTCAATAGTAATTTACTGGTAATAAAAAATCGTTTTTATCTTTAGTGTTCCTCTAACATTAAGTTTGCTCCGCATACGTTATGCATATATATATGAGCTACGTTTTATCTCGAAAAAACACTTTTTTTTTTATGCGGGACAAGTAGTGAACTTTTTTTGTGCTTCTTGCATACGGGGCTACTTGATTTATCTGAAACGGGCGAGCTCAAAGTAAATATGTGAGGCGTTTTCATAGTTAACATCTCGCTATTTGGTGCTTTATTTACATTGGTTATTTTATATCCCGAATGTTATTCTGCAATCGCAATAATGAAGGTAATACAATGAACTTACACCTATAACTTATCATCACAAGAGTGACCACAGCGGCGAAACGTTTTCCCAAAGCAGGGAAACGTTCTTGAGAGTTCTAGCCTTATTTTAAACGAAAGGACTGTGCGGAGTCTCGTTACAGAGTGTTGAGACGCGTCGCTCGGCAGAGCTGCGCAAGTGAACAACTCGCGTCCCAAACAACAACTGAACTTTTATTATCACCCTTCCTCTCGAAGATAACTTTCTCGTCCGGGCGCATGCGCTCTCTGCACCGCACACAGAAGCACCGCTTTGCGTCGCCACAGTACTCCCCCCCCTAGTGAGTGCGCGCACAACGGCCGCACTCGGACGACTCACTGCGGTTCATAAGTTCATGCGCACCGGGGGTCTCGTACACCGTCCACTCCGCGTGAACCGTTTGAGGACTTGTTGGGGCTGCGCTACGTGGTCTGGCGGGGGTGCCTGCGAAGATGGAGCTCGAGGTGGTGCAGGTGTTTCGCTGTCGGAGTCCACGTGTGCTGATTTTACGCGGTCTAGAGAAACCACGTCGTGACGACCACCTCTGTCGATTGTAATGTGCTTGTCTGCCCGTCGCAGCACCTTGAAAGGGCCGTCGTACGGGGGGCCGGAGTGGACGCTGTACGGCGTCGTGCCTCACAAACACGTGAGAGCAGGAGGAGAGTTCCCGGTCCACGTAGACTGACCGGGCTGCGGGCGGACACGGAGGAACAGCGCGTAGCTTGCTCATGATGTCTCGTAGTCGTACGGCGTAGTCCGCGTTCGCGTACCCGTTCTCGTCCTTACTGGTAGTGAAGAACTCCCCTGGGAGGCGAAGCGTTGTTCCGTACACCAGTTCAGCGGAGCAGCATCCAATATCTGCTTTCAGAGCCGTCCTTACGCCCAACAGAACAAACGGCAGTGCGTCTACCCAACTGTGACTCGCAGTAGCTGTCAGGCTCGTCTTCAGATGGCGATGGAATCTTTCCACTATACCGTTGCTTATCGGATGGTAGGCAGTTGTTCTGATGCGGTAAGTACCCAAGAGCCGGGTGACGCTTGCGAACAGGGCTGACTCAAACTGTGTTCCGCGATCCGTAGTCACGGTTGCCGGCACTCCGAAGCGGGCCACCCAGTGGAAGATAAATGCGCGGGCGACGGTATCAGCGGTCATGTCTGGAATGGGCACTGCCTCCGGCCATCGTGTGAAGCGATCGATGCAGGTTAGCAAGTAGCTTTGCCCCTGGCACAACGGCAGTGGTCCCACAATGTCGACATGCACATGGGCAAATCGACAGTCCGGCAGAGGGAAGGCTCCCAAGGGGGGTCACAGTATGTCGCTGAACCTTGGAGCGCTGGCATGCGAGGCACTCTCGTGTCCAGTGGCGGACATCCCGGTTTATTCCTGGCCACACGAACCTCGCTGTGCATAGCCGTTGCGTGGCTCGAATCCCGGGATGCGCCAGGCTGTGCAGCAAGTCAAAAATGCTGCGACGGAGGGTCGAGGGGACGAACGGTCGGGCCCTGCCTGTAGACATGTCGCAGCATACGGATCCTGTGGGTTCTGCCAACCATTGTAGCTTCAAGGCGGTGGTTGGAGACGTCAGTAGACGCTTCAATTCTCCATCACTGCGTTGGGCCGTCGTAAGTGTGGTGAAGTCCACGCCGCTCGGCAGGCTGATGGCATTCACTGGACCGCGCGAAAGAGCGTCGGCAGCAGCATTATCCGTGCCACTAACATGGCGTATATCTGTCGTAAATTCTGCAATGTACGACATTTGGCGGAGCTCCCGTGCCACGTGCGCACCAGAATCGGGGTTCGCGCGCAATGCGTAGGTGAGTGGCTTGTGATCCGTGAGCACAAAAAATTCTTGTCCTTCCACATAATGTCGGAAATGCCGGATAGCCGCGTATATGGCCAGGAGTTCCCTACCGAAGGTGCTGTACCTTCGTTCGGACGGGCTCAGTTTTCTGGAGAAGAAGGAGATTGGTCGCCACACTCCGCTCACCCTCTGCTGCAACACGGCTCCAATCGCTGCATCGGAGGCGTCCACCATAACACACTGAGGAACACCCAGTTGCGGGTACGTGAGCATGGTGGCATTTGCGAGAGCTTCCTTAATCATCCGGAATGCTTGTGTGGATTGGTCGTTCCACTGAATGGCAGTTGCCTTAGATCCAGATGCCGCAAGTAGGCTGTGGAGAGGGTGAAGGATGTTGGCGCATTTTGGGATGAACCTACGATAGAAATTCACGAGTCCCAGGAACTCTCGAAGCTGGCGGAGGTTTTTCGGCTGTGGAAACTGCCGTACTGCTTCCACCTTGTCCTTCTGGGGCTGTACTCCGGCACTTGAGATGCTGTGGCCCAAAAATGATAGTGTCGGTACCCCAAACACGCACTTTGCCGTATTGATAACGATGCCGTTCTCTGTCAGTCGCTGAAGTACGTAGCGCAGATGCCGCTCGTGCTCTTCAGGAGTGCTGCTAGCGATCAGAAGATCATCGAGGTATACCTTGCAAAAGTCGAGGCCACGAACAACGCCATCCATAAACCGTTGAAAAGTTTGGCCGGCGTTGCGTAAGCCGAAAGGCATGCGTAGGAACTCGAACATTCCGAACGGCGTTGTTATTGCGGTCTTGGGAATATCCTCCGGTGCTACGGGTATCTGATGATATGCTCGCACTAGATCTATTTTAGAGAAAATAGTAGCACCATGCAGGAAGGAGGTCATGTCATGAATGTGCGGGACTGGGTAACGGTCTGGCACGGTCACCCGGTTCAGCGCTCGATAGTCCCCGCAAGGGCGCCAATCACCGTCTGTCGATTTTGGGACCATGTGAAGAGGTGACCCATATGGGCTGGATGAAGGACGTACTATCCTGAGTTCCATCATGTGGCAAACGCCTGTCGAGCCAACCGTAGCTTCTCGGGTGACAGGCGCCGTGGTCGCGCATAGACCGGTGGGCCTGTGGTTTCGATGTGATGCAGGACGCCGTGCTTTACTTCTAGAAATGCCTGTGGCTGTCGCGTCAGCTCTGGGAACTCTTGTAGTATTGCGGTGAAGTACGTTTCTCCAGCCGGACTAAGCAAGGCCGGGCTGATAGGGGGGTGCCAACACGGCGTGCCTTGTACCGCTCCCCGAGAAACAGGATCTTGAAGCCGTTTGTTCCGGACGTCGACCAACAGACCGAAGAACTGGAGAAAGTCTGCGCCTGGTATGGCGAATTTGACCTCAGCAGCTATGAACACCCAGCTAAACGTTCTGCCGAAACCGAAGTTCAGCGACAGTGAACGATGGCCATATGTTGTTATCACCGTGTTATTGACAGCTTGCAAGGGCGATGTACTAGGTTTCTTTCTTTCAGCTTGTGACGCCGGTATCACGCTCACCTCGGCGCCTGTGTCAACTAAGAAACGTACTCCGTTGTTGCGGTCGGTAATAAAGAATACTGAGGGACGACTTGGAGGCAACGTAGTAGCACTGGTCGCCCTCAGTGCCTGCCGCGGCTGTTTCCCGAGTGCGCGCACGGTGGGACACATTTACGCGCACTACTTCCGAACCTCCGATGATACCAGCAGATATGCTCGCGCTGCTTTTGCGGTAGCGGCGTGTTAGGCTCGGTTATCGTTTGCGCCCTCCTGCTTGTGTGTAAAGCTGATACTGTTTCGGCAAGTCGAGCAATCCCCCTCACGTATCTCTTGAAGTTCGTTTATAGGCTGTCGCGCTTGCACGGCACCTATGGGTGTGGGCGGTGTCATTGCTACCAGTTTGTCAGCAAGTTCGGCGGCTGCGGTTAAATCCTTGTGCTTTGAAGCCGCGATGACCATGCGGACGCCTGAAGGCAACTTTTGCAGAAAAAGTTCTCCGGAGCAATACTCCATCTATCGTGGTTGATGTCTCGCCGAGCAACTGTTGCATGTGCCGCAAAAGCTGACTAGGAGTGCGGTCGCCGAGTTCCGTGCCGCGAAGCAATTGCTGCAGTCGTTGTGGTTCGGAGGGCGTAACTCGGCGAACAAGGGTTTCTTTTAGTGTTGCATATGCGTTTTCGACAGGTGGTGCGAGCAACAGATCCCTGATTTCACTGGCTATGGCGGGCGGCAGACTGCTGACTACGTAGTGGTATTTCGTAAGGTCTGCGGTGATTCGTCTGGCTGCGAACTGAGATTCTACTTGTATGAACCAAAGTGCGGGGTCCGCAGTCCAAAAAAGGGGGCAGCTTACCGTCGACTGCGGAGACTGTCGGAGTGGCGTCGGTCGTGGGTGTTGAATCCATGTTGCGGCTGGTTCGACACTCCGGTCGCTGTGTCTGTAGTCCGGGTCACCAATGTTGAGACGCGTCGCTCGGCAGAGCTGCGCAAGTGAACAACTCGCGTCCCAAACAACAACTGAACTTTTATTATCACCCTTCCTCTCGAAGATAACTTTCTCGTCCGGGCGCATGCGCTCTCTGCACCGCACACAGAAGCACCGCTTTGCGTCGCCACAAGAGAATCCCTTAAAGACCCATTCATAATACATGGCTCCGTGACGGCTACCAGTGATCATGTGACGTGACATGGACATGCACAGTCTGCTTTGTGTGCGCACGTTGTCGACGTCTGAGCTTTCGTATTGTTCCGCTACATCAGAGTTCTTAAAGGGACTGTCTACCGTCGTTCATCACTTTTATCTTTTGTATCGCAATAAAAACAGTACCGTCTGTAGTGCCGAACCTTGCAACGGTTTCTCTGGAAAGTGAGTAGAAATTTTTAAAACAGAATTTTGCGATCTGCATTCGGTCCTCTTCCATTGGTGGGATGAATGCCCACAACACTGGTTGGTGGAGGTGATGACGACTGTAGTGCCGGTGAAAGTCGCAAACTGAAACCGCGCGCTCTTTTTGCAGACTTCATCAATTTTCGTTTAACAATAAAACAAATACCGTAGTGGTCGTTTAAGCACGCATATTGTCAGATAAAGTATTATTACCACGTTTTCTCCAGCTTTGTTCAGTCTGCCTGACAAACCACCGCGGTCGACCGGAAAAGTTGGTCTGTTCCAGCAACACTGGTACGCCGGGGTTGTGAAACGAACTGTAGTGGTTCCACTCATGCCAACCGCGCCACTAAAATGAACATGAGGAGTGCTTCACAAAACAACAGAAGGTTCCTGCTGTCTTTCAGTTATGTTTAGGTGTTCTGTGTTGTATATGCGATATGAGAGCCAGCATGGACGCCCTGGTGAAGCGGAACGTGCTGGCAAAATCTTCTTCAGTGTAGCACATTGGTGAATGGTGTGCACTTTACTGATGAGGACTCGTGCTACGTTACTAGATTACGTTGGACTCACGGGCATGGTTCGAAAATTCCCCGAAGTCAGTCACGCTGCTATTCGCCGAAGACAATTTTTTTTCTTATGAGAGGTGCCGGACGCAGTGCTCGCGTTTCGCCGCCGTAGGCAGGCAGGTATACAGGCAGGCGAACGCGCCGCCGGCAGCGCCACCAAGCGCCTCTCTGAACGCGTGAGGAAAAAAGCAATAATTGCTCTTTGGCGCAACCTAAAGCTGCCTCAAGTGCGTAAAATACAATTTCAAGTTACACATGTTTGTTTCTAACCAAAATGAGTCTACCTGCGAGGATTTCTTGTCCGACCAATAGATTGAACCACATCGCTGTTTGGTGACGCTAGCGGTCATTCTTTGTCGACTTTCGACCTCAAATTAAAATTATAATTCTTTTTTTTGTGGAACAAAAGCATGCTCATTGCCGCCGATGTGATGAACGATCTTCTCATTTTCGCCACAATCAGAAAAATTTTTTCCGAGCGGTAGACAGTCCCTTTAAACTCATCTCAGCTAACATGCCGCATTCATGAAAAATTTCTCCCGCAAGCGCCAGGACACTGACGAAGGTAAATGTAAGCTAACGCTCTCATTTGTACGAAGTTCTTTCAAATATCTCATGTGTCATTTCTGAAAGGGATTTGGTGGCAAGATCGCAACAATACGTATATCAATACCTATCAACACCAAAATTACTATATTTCAGAATCGGCGTCGAGATTTTAGAGTTTTGTTTCACGGCTATGTATCACATGGTGACCGTTGGCGGGGTCTCACAAAACAATGCATTAGACATGTGATGCCTGTGTATCTCGAGAACGTACTTAAAAAGAAAATTTAAAAAATGGGACAAAGTCATTTGCAGGCGGCGTTTTTGAGGCCCCCTGAGTTATATAGTAACAGAGCGACACAATACTGCCGCAACAGCGTTGGAGTCAGCAGGAATAGCATCGATCCACTAAACAAGGCGTGGGGCAGTATATATTCGCGTTACAGAACATTCGGCTGGAAAAACGACAATCACAAATTCGGTACCAAGTAATCTCCTTTTCCTCGAGCCATATGCATCCAATGAGCGAGCATCGATAAGCTTATTCGCAAATTTATTACAAAACTGGAACGAACGCCAAAAATAGGTCGAACTAGCTTTGTCCACCTTCTGTCAGTCCTTCCCGCGTAGTCGAATGTCCATCTTCTACCGGTACAACATCGTTAGGAAGGCATACACCCTTATAATATAAAAAGAAGAGCACAGTTCAAGCCATGCATAACCTACAGTGCTGAAAACTGCAAAGGGAAGCCCCCCAAAGAGGAGTTTTATAAACGATATTGAAGAGTGGCACAACGTTCGGCAAAGAGAGAAATAAAGGGATGAGCCGGACAGCTACGTTCATTCTGCAGTGGTCCACATAGACATCCTAAATTTGCTCCTTTGGCGGAAGTTAAAAACAGCAACTACCGACACCTTCACATTTTGCAAGGCATATGTTGTACGCCCCTGCGGCTAGCGCAAGCAGTGCAAGGAACTTTATCGTGGCAAGATATGCAATGCAACCGCGCGCGGAGTGCTTAAAGGAGTACAGACACAATTTGAAGACATCGCAAAAAGGACATTTTTCGTTTCCTTGGTATGCAGTGTCAACGCTTTCCACACACCGGAGTAACACAACACGTATAAAATATTTTATTTTGATTTAAAAGTTTTCGTCACTGAGGATCTGCAAAGCAGCTCCACTGATATCGACAATACCCCGACGAGTCAAGACAGTTCCTGTGTTTGCGAGCTCTGCGTCCTGCATGCAGCCTAAATCGCAAAATTCACTCTCAGGGTCACTGGACGACCATTCACTAATCGTTGTTTACGTGCGCCACGAGCAGATGACAGATTTGCCGTTAGTACGTCGCCAGTTGTTGTCTTCCCTTGACGTCACATTGCTCTGAAACGTCACTGCGAAGCCACCCCCTCGATACCTAAACCGAAATTGCAGTTTTATGGTAACGGTATTTAAAATATATTCAATGCATTTCCAAGCCCTACGACGCTCTTTTAAATGCGAATGCATTTCATAGTCGGGCTATGTCAGGCATACGGCGTTGTCCTCCGTTGTCCGCGGAGAAGGAGGAGGAGGATAGGTTGAGGAGGTAAGCGCCGGCAGGTGTTAGTTGTGAAGCATCTTATGGCGAAGCTTAATCCCGTGGTGGTGGTGTGCGGCGTGACCACCCTTACTGCGCATGCGCAAACCCTTTAAAAAAATAAAAATAAAAAACCTCCTCTCTCCCTCTCTCTCCTCTAGGCATCCCTCCCCGCGGCAACCACACCCTCAGTGCGCATGCGCCTCCCCTCCTCTCTCCCCTGCTACGCTCCCTCCTCTCTCCTCTAGACATCCCTGCCCGCGGCGTCCACACTCCCATTGCGCATGCGCGTCCCACCTCTCTTCTCTAGGCATCTCTGCCCGCAGCGTCCACACTCCCACTGCGCATGCGCGCCCCCCCTCTCTCTCGCCTCATGACGCCGACACAGGCAGCGTCTGCTAGCGAGTTTCTTGGTTGAAAAAGCCGACTGCTCGCGCTGCACAACCGTTCACTGACCACCCCGTATATATGGCAATGGATCTTGACCTCCAAGGTGGTACCGGTGGGAGATTTCTCCTGTGCGTTGTTGAACAATAAAAATTCGCAGCGTGCGCGTTAACTAAAAGTGGACTGCGAGTCTCTGTGTCCAGTCGGAGTCTTCTGTCTCTCATTGCACATTAGCAGCGATTGGCATGTTCCAGTAGGAAACACCGCTCCATCGCTGCGTGCTTTACGCATCCCCCAGTTTTCTCACCTGCGCAACGCTGCGATGAGCGCCAGCGTCAACGCCGCCGCCGGTGTAAGCGTTAGCGCCCGCTTCTTCACATCTACACATGGTTCCCTTTAGCGGAAGATGGTGTAATTTTTTATCTCTCCGCTCTCACTCCCTCTCCCATAGCAACAGCTGCGGGCGCGCGCGCTTATCCTCGCCCCTAGCAACCGGAGCAGGTGGTGCGGGCGGAGGGTAGTGGAGAGTGAGTGGAGAGGAGGAGCGCGCTCTGGTGTGTGAGGGCGCTCGCATCGCGGAAGCTCGGCGGAGCTCCCGTGTGTGTGGTGAGTGTAGCAGAGGGTAGGTGCAGTGCTTCGCCGCTCCTTCTCTCGCCGTTCGCTCTCTCTCCTCCCTGCGCCCCACACTCCCGTCCGCTCGCTCGCACGTATATATAAATGGAGTGAAGCGCGCGCGAAATGCATTCGCATTTCCTCACGATATTTTTCGGGGAGGTGGGGGCATTTTTTTTAGATCTCTCGACGCCTGTACTTCGATTTAGAGCAACAATCCTAATCTTTTTAAATTTCGTGTCAGTACTCCTTTAAAGCCGGAATCTCTTGATAGTTTGATTTTTCGTACGATAACATGCAAAATAAACTATAAACTATGCCACAGAAACTTATAGACTGTATTTACTAGCAGTGGTGTGATGTATGAAAAGAGTGCTATGAAAAATAGCTTTTTTCTTTCTTTACGGATGCTTATAGGTATTCCTAAAAACTGCACGTTGTGCACGCAGTTCGTTATGATTTTTATCTAGGATAGTGTATTTACAACAAAGGTCACAAATTTGGCTTTTTTCTTTTCTTTTTTCTTGCGGTGGCAAGGTGCTACTGAAGGCAGGTGCTACATATCCAGAAGGGTGCGTGATGGGCTTTGTCGTTAGAGCATGCCTTAAATATTATTAGACACAACAATAAAAACAAAATGAAGAAATATTTCTGTTCTTTTCTGCTCTATTTCTATTGCACACTCTCTCCAAACTGAACTCATGATGCAAATCAGTTTCCTGGTTACAATATCTGCTACAAAACGCCCTTGATGATCCTAATTGTATTTGCAGAAAAGACAGGTGTAGTACACCGCTCCCGAAGAAATGTTCACCGTACCTAGTACTTCCGCTCAGTTTCCCCCCGTGAGCCCCTTTTTTACAAGAAATCACCGTAGGTTAAAGCATAACTGTTTACGAAGCGTGCGCCAACAAAGCATGGATACTTGCCACTTTAAACGCCTTGCTGTCGACTCTATGTTCGGGCAACACCACCTAGATTATTGGCTAGGGCCCCTGTCGGGCCCGATCGGCGGTTGGGCTGGGCCGGGCCGGGTAGGCTAATTTTTTTCTCGGGACCGGGCCGGGCCCGGGTCTCCCTTTCGAGTCACCGGGTCGGGTACGGGGGGGGGGGGGGTGAACTTGAATGAGTTACGGGCCCGGGCCGGGTCCGAGCCGAGAATCATGACCCGTGCAGTGCTCATGATATTAAACTTAAAGAAACACACGCAAATAAGACAAAAACAAAAAGAGGTATATAATAAGAACGCAAAAAAATGTTGCAGTGGCTTAGATCAGCTATGCCAGGATATACGTAGCGTTAGCAAAGGTTCAGCTGATTATTCTTAGCTTTCCTGATTGTCTAGATTGTCTAGGATTAGCTTGATTTTCATGCTTACTGCTGCCCCAATGACGCACAAACACGGTATATGTATTATGTGGCACATGTATATTTTTGCTCAACGTCAGGTTGCTTCTCTATTGCCATAAAGACAGCTTGGTGAACAGTGAAGTAACACGCTGCCGTCTCTATGGCCCCAACACAGTATTCTGTTCATTCTTCCTACCCTCAACCGCTAATTGCCAGGCAACTACTTCGGGATCCGATGAGTCACGCTTCTCCGCTCTTCTGCGCCGTTGAGCAGCATTTCTCCTTCTCCATGGCTATACCACATTGGCAAACGCCAGTCAGAAGCGCAGCGGCTCCAGCGCAGTGTCAGACGGTGACTGCACCTGACTGCACAGCGAAGGCGAATAGCTGCGCGCGCGGTGGCGCCAGTGCGTCTACCACTGCTACGACGTCACTCCTTCGGAATGCGCAGACCGGCGGCGGTGAGTTGCGCGCGGCGGCGGCGGAGTGCGCGGGAGATGTCGGCTCCGGTGCGCCAGCTGTGTGACATCACCGATCCTCGCGCATGCGCAGCACGGCTCTTGATGAGCCGCGCGAAACGGGTTTGGCTAGGCCAGTGTAGCTAACGCTACAAAACAGCCAGAAGTTCAGTGCACAAAAATGATTCCTGGCGGATTTCTTCGCTACGCACACTGCATTACCGGAAAAGGGTGAGCATTATAGTGTAGGAAGCCTAGAGTTAGGCGGCTCCTTACAAGAAGTCCAGCTCGCGAATACAAAAACACAGGAAGACTGTAAATTTGCGCGAAATCTTAGAGCTTCGGGCAGCCGGAGCTAAAACTCTCTATTAGGGGCCTAAGGACTATCCGAAAGCATGACTATTGTTTCGCGCACGGGCAATCGCGACAACCAAAGACCTGCACACGGCTCTGGGTACCATATTCCAAAAATAGTAAGATATGAACATGATGCAGCGCATTTGCGATATCAGGTGAGGCACTTGGCATACGAATGCGTTCTTTCCTCACCTCGTGCTTAAGAAGGTTTGATTTCTTCATTTTCCTTTTTTTTTAAATCTCGAGCATGTACTTGTGTTTGGGAGATCTAACGGGTGTCTTAAGCAGTGGATCGGAAGGGAACGAAAACCGAAAACGAAAAACGAAAAAAAACGATATTTTTTGGATGGAACGAAACCGTAACCGAAACGTTATCTATTATTTCGTTCCGGAGTGAAACCAAAATTTTTTTTATTGTTTTTCGGTTCACTCGGAAACTAAGGAATCCGTAACAAGCGAGGTCATGCAACGTGACGAAATAATGCACATCTCACAGTAGGGAAGTAGAGCGTACCTCAGGCAAGTATTCCAAAGTAAAGAGGAGTTGAAATCGTGCGAAAAACGAAAAGAGTGGCAACCAAAGATGTTTACATTAACTCAAGTGGACTTTCGTGTGCCTGCGACACATTCCAGCATGGGCAGGGTATTCTCGGCGCGCAAGTTTGTGTTATATGAACAGCGGTCTCGCATATGAGAGGTACGCTCGATGACGGGCTGCTTCTTAGATCATACTCCCTCCGTTGACGCAAAGCAATGCGCCTGTTCAAAATAATCGTAATTCACTTTTGAGAAAGTCTGCAATAACTTAGAAGGGTGCTGGTTTGCACTGGTTTGCAGGAATTAGTGGTACAGTTTTTGTCCCACTTTCTTAACATCGTTAACACAATATGCTGCGTGAAATAGGTACCTTTTATTTCTCCGAGGCCAAACTAAATATTATACTAAAGTGCCACACCAGTTCGATCTAAACAGCTTGTCAATACAATGTGCGGTCTGCAGCCACATTCAACGTGTTTCTAGCTATATTTGCTCTTCAAATATGCAAGTGTGAGTAACTATACGACAAATCCAATTTTTTTTATCGTTACTCTAACTTAAAATTTTTGCATACAAATAAATAACGTTACGAACCGTTACGGAACATTTTTTTTTCGTTCCAGAACAGAAACGGAACGGAACTTTTTGCGGTGGAACGAAACTAAAACCGTAACGAAAAACATTTCGTTCCGACACTTGGTCCTAAGTGAGACCAAGCGCACCGATGTAGCCGTGCTACAGGTAGTGCGCTATACACCATACTTTCAGCAAGCTATCCCTGTTTCTTCAGTCTGTCGGCTTTGAGGGCGCATAAAAAAATCGAATAAAAACAAACTTCCCACATTTGTGGAGCGGAAATCCTGTGATAAATTCATGAGCGTACTGACGGATCATGTGTTTTTCGAACCATGTTTTCCAATCGTATTGTGATACCTAAAATGTCAACATTCTTGAGCCTATAGAATATTTCTTAACTGCAACACCAATAAAATTCTCTAAATCGGGTATATTTTGTACGTAAATTCTGTCCGTTAGACTAACTGAAGTTGTTGTGACAGATGCAGCACAATCGACGCGTCTGCACGCAATCAGGACATCAATTTTTTACTAAATTACTGCGAGAATTAAAGCACTGTTCTTTAGCGCATCATGCACGAGGTGGATTCGCGTTCGTAAATAGCTACATGGGCCGTACACTGACGCACTGGAGAGATCATGAAGTTTCTTTATTAACTGTCTATGTATTTGAGATTTTTGGGCTAATATTATGCGTCACTCGGAGTTGTTGAGTTAACGATCTTTGCACGGTCTCTCACCGTGTAAATGATTTCTAAAGTTATGTATAGCTAGAAAACACCCGGTGCATAGGGTCTAGACCTCAACCACTAAAGTTTGCATGAACGCTGCCAAGTCATAAAGCTCATACAGACGGAGTAACACTTGTCTAGAGCGCCCAGCCGGCCGCTTCATCTGCCGTTTTCGGCAGAAATATGCAAATACGGACGCCATAACAATAACGTAGTCATACTACACGCTTGTCCTCGTGCTAAAATTCAAGCATGAATGGAAGCGTGTAGCTAATGCGAGGTAGCCGCAGTGGAGAACAGCGTCCACAGCCACGCGATCCACCACTCTAGACAAGTGTAATTTCGTCTGTACAAACAATGCGTGCAACGATTCAATTCGTCCAGGAGACTGGTATACCATGGTGCACGCATTTCTTCGCATTAGTGAGCGTTAAGTGAAACATTTATGAAACGGCGATGCACTTACCAGCTGCCGCAGTTGATACATGAGTGAGGAGTAGAGCCAGAGAAGTCGCGAAAAACAATTTGCAGTCAAACTGCACCGATTTGAAAGCTCGGTTTTCTCGTTCACGACCCATTGTAGAGGCAAGTCTGCCTGTCCTGAAAACACTGGCAGACTGTCACGAGTACGGAGCCTGACCTCCGATGTGCGACGAGACGACTGACATACTGTGAAATCGGCAAGACTTCATAGGATATATACTCCAGATACTCACACCGCTGACGTTATCAGCGGCCGATTCGATGTTGGGACTCTCTTTCCTGAAATAGAGATACGACGATATCGGACGAGAATTTACTTGCCCAGAGGGGTACGTTAAGACACATACAGGTGTATGCGTTCGTCAAGCTGCCGTTGGTAGTTTCATTTTGTGTTATAACTTAATTTTTTTTTTCATCCAGAGGAAAAGGAGAAAAAGAAGGAATATTGCCTGGTGCAGCTTTATAGGTAGACTTACGAAAGCTGCAGGCATCAGCTCGATGAGAACGCCGTTTATCAAGGCTTCGAAGAACATCACGATACATTTCGTAACATAAGAATTATCATTGTTGAAAACAATGTCAGCGTTAAGGGTGATCCAATATTCACCGAACTAGGTCTCGGTAAGACGCGCACCACTAGGATGTCTCTCGCCTGAGTGCATACAGCTGTAGTTTATCGAGTTTACTTTGTTGTTGTTGTCACATGGTAGACAGCAAATTTGCCTTTTTATTATCGCTTTGATAACTTGTTGTAGGAGTTATGTACATGGACATTGGTTGGTTACAAATGCAATATGTATGAAAACTGCGTCTCGGCCAGCACAGCAGGCTAAGGCGCCCACTAAAACTTATTTGCCACGCTAAAGTTACCCTCGGAATATTTATAAACATTTTGAAGAGCCATTCAATATTGATGTTCACCTGAACTTGTGAATCAAAGCTAACTTCTTTTAAAAATATGGAAGTTCATGTGCACTGGTTAGCTCACCTCTGTAAAAGCGGAGAAGGCTGCATATCTACTAAATGGCTCAATTTGGAAGAAAAAAACTCTATCCTCCATATTAATATACCATTTTGTATAATATTAGTTTTCCGCAGTCCTTTGTTACCTTTCCCTATCCATTTACTCTTTCGCATTGCAGGGTATCAAACCGAGTATTTATCTTCTGATTAACCTACCTGCCTTTCACTTAACGTTCATGCATTATTCTCTTTCCGAGCAGTCCTAAGGAATGATAAATGTCCTTCGTTTGCGTCCCGCGCACTCTTACATAGCTATATAGAGCGAGCCATTATAAGCTACGGTAGCCGTCCAAAAATTAATCACGTGCAGGAAAGCAGCAAAAGGCTATTTACGGGCCCATTTTCTTAGAATGGCCACATGAAAAATTACAATGTGCATCGAGAAAATGCTGTGTTACACTTCACGGAAGTTTCATAAATAGTCTCACGCCTTTTGTAAGATAGAGGATCACGATCAAGCTCCAGAAAGTGTGAATCTCCGAAAACGTAAAGCCGTAGCGCCGCATCGAAGTGCTAATGCACTGTTTTGCCATATCCATGTCGCAATACTAGTGCAAGGTACCAACTGCTCTCGAGAAAGATAACACTCTTCCTCATACACTGAGCATGCGTCATTCAGTCGTTGCAGGGTTGGTGTCGGGAAAAACATGTAAACATGGTTTATCATCTGCCGGAAAGTCGTGCGCAAAATAACAAATAAAAGAAACTGAGGTGTCATCCTTACGCACCCCACAAGTACTGTGGTATCAACTACGGCGCCTCTAATCTTCAGCGTTATCTACGCCTTTGTTGTCCTTTGCTCCATCTTTAGGGTGACCGTAAAGGATTGTAAGGCAACACACCGCCTTATCGTAAAAGACTTACGTGTTGCGTGCGCAATATTTTGCTGTCCACTATTCTATGACTGCGTTGCTTGTTCTAGCCTCTGGAATGCACCCACATACGTCACTGCTCTCAGTATGTTTGTCAAGTGTGACAAGCTGCTCCATTTCCACGTCACTGTTCTGCGAGGGGGGCGGGGGGGGCTTTGCTTAGGATACATTATTACTAAGTTTTGCGCCGTTTGTATTTAATTCTACACAGAAGTCTTCAAGTTTTTTCTGATGCCGGCTCGCATTACCTAAAAACCATCATAATCAGGAACAGGTATGAGCCGAAGAGAGCGGGCACTCCAAGTCGATTTCCCAAATAGGCTAGTGAAGCCATGGTCAGAAGGATATTAATTACTACTGCCCGCATTGAGCCTAAGTGCAACTAATCCAAAGTTAGGCCTTATTAGTGCCTAACAGAACTGACCGAATTAAGAATAATTAGGTTTTGTGCAATCAAAGCAAGGCCAATCGAGATACTTGAGTTTATAGGAACTAATTATGCCAATGCAATTGAGTATAGCTGAGCGGGGTATCGGCCAATTAAGTCGAGGATTATTAATATAAATTCCGTCAAACCCAAATAAACCTAATAAATTGAATTGCAAATGGCGCTAGTTAAGCCAAGCTCAGAAAGAAACTAACCGTTGCTCACTGAGTCAAACCTAATTAAGCCAATTTAGGTTTAATTGGTACTAATTTAGACTAAGTGTAATTAAGACTAATTTAGTTGTGTTTTACCCAATGAGGATGAAAAATTCTCCGTGGTTTTGTCGAACCAAGCCCCCCCGTAATACATGGGTTTCATGTTGCCTAATTAATCATAATTAAGCCTTATCGAGATTGAGTCGAGCCGGAACTAGCTAGGAGCAGCTCTGCTGCGACTTAGGGTAAGGTGGGGCAAAATGAGACAAAAATTTGAAAATAGTGAATATTTATTTTTATTTCACTCTTTACCCTTAAACGTCAATGCAGAAACTTTCCTTAGGGTACAAGGTATGTGCTACATAAATATGACCATGTTGCCACTGTCAAAAAGTTTATTTTAAAAAGAAATAAAAAATGCACGAGATGTCTCATTTTGCCCCAACCTGCGGGGCAAAATGAGACAGTGTGAAAAAAAATTTAGCCCTTCAGTTTTTGCAGTAGAAGCACTTGAAATTAAACTCCGTGGGCCCTCACGCAGCCTTCATGACCCCAGTCCTGCACTCCACGCATTGAATCCAGACAGAATCCGGTGCTGTTTTGCTCCAAAACTCCTTGCAGATCAAACACCACCAGTCTTTCTTTGTGCTATTGTTGTATTTTGTTGAAAGCTTGCACTTCATTGGATTATTAAATGATTGGACGCTAGATATAATCTGACGCATCTTCTTCGCCTCCTTTTGCCGTTTTGGTGAAGAACTGCACGGGCGTTTCCGTTGATTTCAGCTTCGTCAGCTGGTCTTCGTGAGGCGATGAACTTAAAACTGTGCTAGATTCGAATTTTCTAGCACAAATTTGGTATTGAAGGAAAACTCGATGGTGAGACGTGTTTGTGAACGGCTTGACTTGGAGATTCTTCCAAATTTGCGTTCGCCTCTTGAGAGCATCCTTGGGAACGCGGAAAAATCTCGATGCAGCACGAATGGAGTGGGTGTCCTGAACAGCAGTCAGTGCTTTTTTCACGTCGTTTTCCTCCCAGGATGCTCTATATGATATTCGCGTGTGCGTCCGAACCTTCCTAAACAATAAAATATAATATATAATGAGTATAAGTAAACGGTTCACTTAATGAGACACTCTCTAAGGCAATTCAATGCCTTTTTGTCGCGTTTTGCCCCCCTCACATGTCCAAATTCAAAAAAATTTCCGCTTTGGCCCCACGCACCAAGTGAACTGAAATTTTGGTAGTATGTAGCTAGTAGTATATAGTAACAATATAAATACTTACGTTGTTGTACTGACGCCAGAGTAGCTTCATGCACGGATCCGAAAATTTGGCCGAGAAGAATTTCGCCCCTTTTTGACGGGTCACGAACACACTGACACCAGCCGCGTAATTTTTCCCACGCGAACGCAATGAGCAATCATAAACTTTTACACATAAAAATGTGGACAACTACCAGCACCTCTCGCTGAAATTTAGAAACAAAGGAAAGTGCTTTCTGTGTTAGCTATAGAGGTCGGCAAAGCCAAAATGTCGCGTTTTGCCCCGTGTCTTATTTTGCCCCGCTTTACCCTAAACTTTCGCCTTTAGTGCAAGCTGCCCATATTTTTCTATTTTCGAATGCAAGAAAAAGCATATTCTCGTTTGTTTTACCCAGGTCGTGAGTGTGGAGCGATGTTGTCGCAATAATATATTTTCATTTTGTTTTGCGCCAGGTATAGGAGAACATATTACAGAATATTCGCATTAGTGACGCCAAGCTTGAAGGAACAGGGTGCTTGTCATCCTTCCTACGAAAAGTTCAGGTTAACTTCCATTGGCAAGGAAGTGTCACCCTGAGTCAGGGCTGTGCAAAGATACTTTGAAATTGTACCGCGATGCCATACAAGATACTCGGGCAAGAAAAATTTGAGATACAGATACAAGATACTTCTGGAATGATTGTATCCGATACGATCCTTCCTAATTGTATCTTAAGATACTTCGATACATTCGCAAGTTTGCTATTATTCATCTATATAAAGAAGCGGCAAGGGCCTCTGTACAAAAGTGCTGACTTGAAAATTATTTAACCAACTTTGTTTACTATAGTTTTTGTGAAATATCTGTTTGTATTCAAAAAGTTCATTTTATGTTGCTCAAAGTATGTTAGTTTTATTCCGAAACAAGGTACTGGGATTTTTCTGGCTACTTAACACAATTCTTTATACGCTGCGATGTCAGTGGTTCTTGCTTGACGATTTGGTAATTGATGGGTGTCGCTGCTCAACTTGGGGACCAGATAGCGGGCTTCAATCTACCTGCAAGAACATTATTAAGAAGCCTTCGCACGATCGCGCAAGTACCGCTGTGCAGTCTTAACTTGTTCGTACGCGTATTACCGTTTTCGCAATACCGCATCACTCGACAGGTGCAGAACAACAACGCTAGCGACATTTTTTTCTGATGCATCGTGTGAAAACGATAACTATAGAGTAAGCGCTCAAAATTCATTGAAGAGATAAAGCTGCACTGATTTTTCGCATCCTGATCTGCTGGCGTAAAGCGTCCGTCAACTCACTAACGTCCAATCTTTTACCACTTCTTCTTTGTGGGCATTTGTGCCGCCCAGAAACGTGTCAACGCATTTTAGTGGAACAAGGCGTCGCAGGATATCAGTGCTGTTCACACTATGGTGACTTCTAGCTTTGCTGACATGCTGATTTTTAAAAGTAAAAAAATATTAGGGCGCATCCTAAAAAAGGAAAACAAATATATCTAAATCAAATACAAGGCGGTCCCGTATTAAACAATCACGGTGAATAAGTACAGGTATAAAAGATCTTTCACATAATTAGAAACAAATATCTAAAAAACTAGTGATTAACCGCGGCTGAGTGAAACCATCGGTGTGTGGTTTACCGTCATGTGGCGCTTGTTATGGCATTTTTTATATTGCTTCAATTAACGTAAATTATGTAACATATTTAATATTCACTTTAGGGTCAAGTGAACGTTGTCACGTCGTAAAGCCCATTTAAAAGCACCCGATCCATTTTTTTTTCTTTTCTTTGTGGGGGGGGGGGGGGGGGGGTAGGGCGATGCACATGCGGCGTGGCGAATAATTTCCGAAGAGGTTCCAGCCTCGGAAATTGACACCGCTAGTATGTCGTGAGTCTTTCTGTCCAAGCAGTCCGCTGGAACCCCCTCAGGCAAGCACAATTCTGAATATTTTTCGGCTTTTAAAGAAAGCCCGCACAATAGAAAATAAAACAACTGGGCAGTGTTCATGCGCTACCGTACCGCAGAGCTTTAAAACGTGCTTCGAGCGGAACAACAGGCGCACGGACCATCAGCCTGCCGCTTCTATGGGACGCTGGTGTTTGCT
This sequence comes from Rhipicephalus appendiculatus, assembly GCA_030522465.1. Classification (NCBI taxonomy): domain Eukaryota; kingdom Metazoa; phylum Arthropoda; class Arachnida; order Ixodida; family Ixodidae; genus Rhipicephalus; species Rhipicephalus appendiculatus. Next base: position 29,232 of record JALIZH010016165.1, read on the forward strand.
TGCCGTGTGCGACTGTCAGAAATGTTGACGTACTGTGGAGGGGATGCCTAAAGCAGCAGCCGCTCATTTCGTCATGGTCCACGCGCCGGTTGCTTCGCTCGAAGTACGTTTGAGAGGGCTGCAGTACGGTAGCGCACGAGGGCAGGAAGGTGGTCATATTTCTGAGGGTTTCTTTAAATGCAGGCAAAAATCACTACGTAGCACTATACGTTTTCACAAAAAAATTGGATCCGTCACGCACTTGGCCCTAAAGTAAATATCAGAAATGTTGCATAATTCATCTTAGTTATTTACCAAGTTACAGTGGCGTAGCCAGGGGGTGCCACACCGGGCACGTGCCCTCCCACCCCGCCCCCCCAAAAAAATGTTCCCCTGAAGAAATAAATGTAACTCTGTGAAAACTTGCAGCGGTTGTTGTCTACTGTAGTTTGATAAACCTACAAACTCTCAATGAAATCTAACCGATAGTTCTTGCATTGGCCTTAATGACTTAAGAAAGTGAATTAGTACGTTGTAAAGGTAGCGCGCTGCCTCCATGCTCTGAAATGCTATCTTGAAATCATAAAGTTGATCCAGCTTGTGGAGGTTCCTTAGGTAAGGAAAGAAGAGGAGGGAAAGGAGAGGCAGGGATGTTAACCAGTCTAGTAGGACCGGTATGCTACCCTACACTGGGGAAAAGGGTGGGGAAGATTTAAAGATGGAGAAAGAGAGAGGGAGGAGAGAGCACGCACACACGAAGTCTCACTTCACAGTCATCTCAGCCATAAGTCTATAATCGTCGGTGCAAGTCCATTGCCTTTAAGAAGTTCAGCACTGCCTTCGTCGCCTTCACCCGCGATGACCCTTAGACTTTTCACACAAGTCAATATGCTGAACAGAGGTGAACGATAAAAAGGATTGGCTGCATGCACCTCGTGATTTAAGTTATCACGGTTAGGAAAATTTTTGCATTCGTTTACACTTCATAGTTATATTTATTGCATGTCTAGTGTGTGTTGGCTAGATGACATTTAAGTTAATATCTAGCAGTAACCAGCATGGAAAATTTTCAGAAAACAAGCATTTCGTCATTGGAAGCAGCAGGTGGTGTATGACTTATATGCAGGCGCTGTATACACTGTTGCTTTGGTCAGATATACGTGCAGTACTAACGACGTTGTCTTGGTGCTGCTTTGACATTAGCATGGTTTTAGATTTAGATGTACATTAAAGAATCAAGGGTATCTTCTGTGGCATGCCTCATAAGTATATATCTATATCTCGTCCCATCTAGCCCAAGTTTTAAAACAAATTAGTTGGTTAAACTTGCAGTAAGTTTTGAGGATGAATAAATTATTTTTTTTGTAGGAGTTGCCTCCAAGAAACAACAAGCAACACTGCACACTAGACATCGTACCTTGTTCTTTTGCTATGTGTATCAAAACATGGCAGAAATACATGGACAAGCAGTGAGGTCCGTCTTTCTGTATCATATTGCTACATCGTTCTAGATTTTAGAATCAAAGCATGCTGCACTCGTTGGAGATCTCTCAAGGCAGCATCTTAATTTTATATTTTTGTGATGTTTTTTCAAAAAGTCTGTAGTAAGAGATGTCAAGTTAGTCTTTTGTAGGACATTCATTCGTATGGATGCAGAAAGCCTAATACACTTTGTAAAGTTTTGTGCGCTACAAGTAAACGAAATCGACGAAGAAAACTGGCCCCTACCCTGGCTCTTCTAGCTAATACAGTTTATTTGATATTTTTTACAGGAAGACTAGACACTTAAAGCAGCAAGAGTTCTGACACACCTGTTCATCTACAGGACGGCCTGTTCTGCGAACACTCTTGGGCCTTGCAGTACACTATATTGACGATCTTGTACATCAGTCAGCATTTGGGATTCTCAGCACTTGGATTGCTGCACTGTGTTATGCGCGATGCTCTGTCCAAACTTTCGAATAAGAGTATGGATTTTGAAAATTTTCCATGTCTCGAAAGGGGATGTAAACTCATTTAATTGACTAAACTTAATTCCTGGCTGTTTTACAACCTGTATTTATAGGCTGTTCAATTTTTATTCAACCTCATGGCATATCCAGTCCTTGGCTCTAATGTGTCAAGCCACCACCGGTATTGATAGGGAATTTTTAATTTAAAACTTCTTACTGCCTAGCGTAACATCCCACTTATGTATTCGGATTCATTTTACTTGTGGTACTTTCGCATGGGGCATAATTCAGCTATTAAAATTGGTGAGCTACTTTACCGGTAGCAGATGATGGCGCGGCACTAGCTGGCATGAAATTATTATAACTGTAGGTCTACTACTTAAGCATTATAGTACGGGCGAATTATGGTGGTGAAAAAGTGCCTAGTTCCCCAGCTTAATTTTAGAAATTTGCATCATAATATGAAAATACATGAACAAAGGCAAGCATGTTTAGAAATTTTGGCAGGTGGGTCTATGCTCGACACCACAGGTATTCATACAAAAAAGTTAACTGCACAGTCATGTGTACCATGTTGCACGCCTCAGGGCAAACTAGTGCTATATAAATAAATGGTACACTACCATGCCTATTGCACAGTCACATGTTTCTCAAAAGTGTTGTAATCCTTCATTGACTTATCGAATTGCCTTCATTTGTAAGCAGACACCAAGTTCCTTGTGCATGCAGTCTCTTTGGATTGCAATTGCATGCTGGCATTGCGAAGTGTACATGTCGTGCTTTGTGATTTTTTTTACCGTACTTTCGGTTGTGCTGTGTATGTTGTTCCCCGTGTTCGGTAATGAGCATACATTCTGTATGGTAGATGAAAATGTGTATTTTCGCATTGACATTATGGATGTTATGAATGTTATTGTTTTGATTCCAGTAATTTACTCCAACCCCCGTTTTCTTGTATAATTTCATGTTTAAGAATTTCTAATGCAATCAAGCAAAGAAAGAGCTTGTATGTGCAAAAGGAATTGTTCAAACACTGACGTATAGATCAGTGGTTCTCAGCCGCGTATGTTCCGAAAACCCCTTGTGGAATGGTGGACGTGATGAAGGTGGGTGTCATAAATTAGCACATGTATTGTGAAATAGGTGCCCTTGATTTCACCGTTCGAAAGGATGGTCAAACTGAAATGTCACGCCAGTTCGATCTCAACAACTTGTCAATAAGTTGTGCAGTCTCCAGCCACATTCCACCTGTTTCTAGCTATGCTTGCTCCTCGGATATGCAAGCCTGGGAGCTGCATATGTCGCAAAAAGCTGCCACAAAAGATTTGCAACCATCTCATAGAGAAGGAAAAACGTAAGTCAGCCCCGCCGCAATGCAAATCGGTTATGCGGTAAAGTATACCACAAATAAGAGGGGGCCGCTATTACTGGACAGTGTGCCTTGAAAAAACTGGTTTGGTAGCTTTGTAGACGTGCTTCGTGTTGTAGCTGGACTAAAATGGGCCCAGCTGAAAAAAGCCTTCTGCAGTTATACCAGGCATTGTTGGTGGGATACCTACGCTACAGCTCACCTGTGCTTTCACGTATGCGTGCAACAGGCATTCGTACGTTGAAAAGCCTTCAAGCGCGAGCGCTCCGGACATGCCTCGGTCTCCCGCGATGCACAATAATATCAGGTACCATAGAAGAGTCACGAATCTACCATATAGAGGTTTACATGTCTTGTGAGCCCCTTCGAGTGAACCTTAGACTGCTGACAAGGCATGCATACCACCCCTTGTCTACTCTACAGACAACCCGACCAGGCTGCGCCTACTCAGAATGCCTCAACGCTCATAGTCATATTATTCCTGTAGGCTTCGCACCAACCATCATCCCTGAAGTGCCGCTGTAGACACTGCTTAAACCACTGGTGTGCCTTCAAATACCTGGGATTTCGAAGAAGTCGCGTGTTACTTGTGCGGGACTCAAGCACAAGCACTTGGCATACTTCACAGAGCGATACAAGATGCTGTACACATATACACTGATGCGTCTCGACTGCGGCGTTTGTGATCCCCCAACTAGATATCTCCCAGCAACACAAGTTAGACCACAAGTCGTCTTCAACAGCAGCAGAACTAGTTGCTATACGGGAAGCTGTTCGATTTGTGTCCCACCAAACTCCTCACAAATGGACAATACTCTCTGATGCGAAATCCGCATTGCAAGCCCTTTATTCTCGCTCAAGAAGAGGACAGTATTATGTATTGGCATACGAAGTCATGCAGGCATTCGATCTCGCTCAACTAAATGGTCACACGATTACCTTCCAATGGATACCTGGACACTGTGGAGTGGCAGGCAACGCGCTAGCTAATGGGGCAGCAAAAGCCGCTGTGGATAACGGCGCAGTTCACGTACAAATACCATACTCGCGAGGTGACGTGAACGCTTTAATGAGATCACTTATGCGAGGGCGCACAACAACTTACTGGTCTAACCGAAATCATCGGTACAGGCGTCTGCGGGAAACAGACCCTCGCATGACTTTTCGCCTCCCGGCAAAAATAAACCGAAGCCACGCCAGTTTGCTACACAGGATTCGACTGGGCGTCGCCTTCACTCGACGCTACGCGCACCTTATCGGCCGTGTGGGCAGCCCGGACTGTGACCACTGCCGTGTAAATGAGACTTTTACACATCTATTGTGCGACTGCCCTTTATACGTGTCTCAACGGAATCCGATTTCTTCAACGTTGACAGGCATCGGTGTGGCAACGCTAAGTGAGACTGCAATTTTGTCAGCAATGTGCGACCAGACGAAGTCAGCAACGGCTATCACGGCTGTGATAGATTTTTTCAAGACTACAGGACTGGGCAGCATGGTTTAGCGAAACCATTATGTTACGTGGTTTTAGATGGGAAGCATCTTATGGCGAAGCTTAATCCGGTGGTGGTGGTGGTGGTGGTGTGCCGGCGTGACCACCCTTACTGCGCATGCGCAAACCCTTCAAAAAAAATAATAAAAAACCTCCTCTCCCTCTCGCTCTCCTCTAGGCATCCCTCCCTGCGGTAACCACACCCTCACTGCGCAAGCGCCTCCCCCTCCTCTCTCCCCTCCTACGTTCCTCCCTCTCTCCTCTAGGCATCTCTGCCCGCGGCGTCCATACTACCACTGCGCATGCGCGTCCCCCCTCTCTCTCCTCTCCTACGCTCCCCCTCTCTCCTCTAGGCATCCCTGCCCGTGGCGTCCACACTCCCACTGCGCATGCGCGTCCCCCCCCCTCTCTCTCTCTCCCGCTCTCTCGCCTCGCGACGCCGACGCAGGCAGCGTCTGCTAGCGAGTTTCTTGGTTGAAAAAAACCGACTGCTCGCGCTGCACAACCGTTCACTGGCCACCCCGTATATATGGCAATGGATCTTGACCTCCAAGGTGGTGCCGGTGGGAGATTTCTCCTGTGTGTTCTTGAACAATAAAAATTCGCAGCGTGCGCCTTAACTAAAAGCGGACTGCGAGTCTCTGTGTCCAGTCGGAGTCTTCTGTCTCTCATTGCCCATTAGCAGCGATTGGCATGTTCCAGTAGGAAACACCGCTCCATCACTGCGTGCTTTGCGCCTCCCCAGTTTTCTGTCCTGCGCAACGCTGCGATGAGCACCAGCGTCAACGCCACCGCCAATGTAAGCGTTAGCGCCCGCTGCTTCACATCTATACATGGTTCCCTTTAGCGGGGGATGGTGTAATTTTTTTTGTATGCACGCACAACTTCTTTCTCTCCCCATCACCACCCCTCATCACTCTTTCTTCTCCCCTCTCCCTTATCCCCTGTGCATAGTAGCAGGCTAGAGTGCACAATCTCAGGCCGACTTCTCTGCCTTCCAATTAATTCTCTCTCTCTCTCTCTTGAAAAGAGGCGGTTTTATCTTTCGTTCGAGGATAGGTATCGCGAACCCCTACCTGAGAACCACTGGATACTGTAGATAATCCTTGTGTTCTACCAGATGAGCTGAAAAGATGATTCTTGCAAAACATGCAAATAAGCGACCGGCATTGAACGGAAACAGATCAACATTCATCGAACATGGAAGGGTTGATCATTTATCAACGGTAGCATAATTTGTATAATGAGTTTGGACGCACCTTAAGGTACACGAGGCAGTACGAGTGCTTGTGGCACCCGCTTGTGACCTGCTGTGACAAAAGATATAGTACGAAATAAAAATACACCTTATTTTCAGAAGAACAGCTGTGTCACTGAGGCATAGAATTACGCCATTTTTTCTAACAAATACTGCACAATTTCTTCAGGAGGACCGCCAAATACACGCAGACGTTCGCAACAGAGAAGTGCCACAATATTATATTTACATTTTTAGGGAAGCATGTTACTCACGAATTAATGGAGCTTGGTGCACGCCTACGACATTCATTATAACGGCGGCACGACACTGAAGAGTAAACATTATTTAGTGGAGGGGAAGCTAGTCTACGAGTATAAACGCAATTAAATACTGACTACGACTAATTGAGAAGCACTGTATGTTGCGCCTCAGTGCAGTCGCTTTAGGGCCGCCTATTGACAGCACGCCACGCGTAAGCGCTGCAGGCTGCATGACCTGGAATCATGCAAAAGCCACGTCAAGGCTGTTACGTTGCTTCATCTGAGAGCCCGCTGCGGAGTCACATAACGAATTGACTAGCAGCGGCCGTGATTTCAACACAGTTTGTGCCTGCAGGTGGGGATTCGAGCGAGTATTCCAATAGCAGAGTATCAAAACGCTTCCAAACATAACGCCTGCATTAACATCTCCCCTTGAAACTGCGGGAAGGTTCTGTTTTAATCTACGTGTTTTTGTCGCAAGCGCTCTACGTGTTTTGGTTGCGTGGATGTGTGCGTGTATGAATTGGTCGTTTTTTTTTTGTTTTTTTTGCGCTTGAATAATTTTATACCAAAGCTATTTCAATGTGCCAGCTTTACTACCTCGGTGGGAGTGCCTTCACTCTATCGCGATGGAGTACTGTACTCCATGAGAGGGCGTTGGATCACTCTCTCTCTCTAAAGAGAGTAGTTTCACCCTGAAAAAAGGAGTGCCCAGCGGGACAAGCCAAAACTGTCGCAAAGGGCGTAAATGCGCTCATTTTGTTCAAAGAGTGTAGATGGGATTGGTGGTCAATGTAATATAAGCACGATAGAAAGGATGGGTTATCCGTCTCTTTTATTTTATTCCCAGTATTAAGAAAATCTGTAAACACAGTACGAACAATGCAAATACGAAATATTCGTTGCTCATTTTATAAAGCGGCATGCAAGTTGATTGCGTCAATTCGGCTTCGTAGTTGGCGTTGTCATCTGGACTTTCAGTTGACGAGTCCTGCGTTGAAGGAAAGAGACAAAGAAGAGTGGGTTTAGACATAGCGTATGGAAACATACTGAAAGTTATGTTCATATAAGCGTTATATCGCTTCAGACAGAACCAATAGGATTTGTAAGAAGCAACAATTTTACACAAATGCTTGAGCTATGCTCCTTGTCGACACTGAAGATTAAACGCGGGCGTGGCCACAAAGTCTGAGTACGCCTACATAGCGCTAAAGATGGCACGTCTCTATTCGACTAGCCGACAGTTTCATATATATGTAATACATGCTCAGAGTACCCTAAGCAAGTCTTTGGGTGGAAAACACCGTTAAAATTTCGAAGTAGTTGTTAGTGACAGAAAAAAGAGGAAATACTGCGTACTTATTTCATCAGTTGAAGCATCGTATGATGGATTGTCGATGCAGGCCGGGGAGTTCCTATAAAAAAATAAACATTACAATGTACAGTCACTACACAAAGTTGAAAACGCAAGCAGCGTTCTATACAAGTGCACGTTCATGAAATGTTTCAAAAAGAGTGAGATATCAGACGTTTTCACTGGGGAAAGAATGGCTCGCAAGTGATCTGCTTATAAGAAAGCACAATACCACTAGCATAACATAATATGTATCGTGATGAGTGTTCTTTTCCGAACAATTTCTGATGACAGCTGAATGGAGTTGCGCAAGTGAGCAAAACGAGCCCGTGCACTGGCAATCTAGCTCGTGCGACAAAGCAGCCACGTTGCAGAAAATTTTCTTTAGAGCAGGCGTTTTCATATACATGACAGAATGTGACAGTAAGCTAGGGCGAGGAATAAATAAATAAATAAAAAATTATTGGCAGATCCCACATACCATGGGAATCGATATTATGCGAAGTATGCGGAGGGGAAGGTGACTGTGGTGCAATGTTATTGAACAAAACGTTACGAAATCACGCCAGAGATATGCACAAACGTACGCACAGACATATGTTGAACAGTCGCATACGTTCTATATTATATAACCAGTTCTTTACAGTTGCGTAGCGATATTAACGGCAACATGGTTATTACGATAACCAGAAGCGGTAAGCTGATATGTAGCGCCTGTGCTTGCGAGGATGGCAGCCCCGGATAGTGCTACGTAGCCCGACATCAATGATGACATTTAAATACAATAGAAATTACCCGACGTGATGCCTGCATGATAGGAGTGCATATGTAATGTTTATAAAATTAGATAGCCAGCACAGCAACCACAACTGACATTTTACCAACATTACGTCAGCATAGGGTCTTTTTCCAAAGCAGTTTCGAGACCTGGCGTGGCTATGTGGTAAAATACTTGATTGCCACGATGAATGCTTGGGTTTGATTCCTGCTGAGACCTTGATATTTATTTTTTGCATTCGTCGGGTGAAAGCTGCCAATGTCAGTTTTTCTTAACGCTCTCGCATTTAAATTACCAATGTCTGTTCTCGCAGTTACTGACAGTTACTGTCCATCAGCTGTGGCGCATACCAGTATGCCGCAGCCTGTGGTATACGTGTAGGTGCCACACGTGTCTGGAGGAAAGGGTTGGCGACGTACGCGTCGGGATTTTCACATTATTGATGTTATAACCAGCCAGACATATTCGTCAAACCTTCTTACCACAGCATACTAAATGTGGTCTACCCCAAGTTAAGGAGGCGATAACGAGACCACCCAGACGTAGGTGGCTGCATAGATAGATAGATAGATAGATAGATAGATAGATAGATAGATAGATAGATAGATAGATAGATAGATAGATAGATAGATAGATAGATAGATAGATAGATAGATAGATAGAAACGCTCAAATTGCTTGCAGTATGTCAAGAAATGCTTCGCATTTAAAGGGATCGACAACTGATTTTTATCGACCCATTTTTTTACGGCGCGACAGAAAGCTCACCCTTCGTAGTGTTTGTAGCTGCAGTAGTTAATCCCAAAAGCACGTAGTTATTTTACAAGCAGTATTTTTCGATCTGAAAGGCTCTAAACACACATGTACCTTTCCTCCAGAAACTCTGAGAATTGATAGCGATGCCGCCAGCTCTTTTCGCGATGTGTGAATGCAATCGTCGTTCTGCTTTCTCAGGAGTTCTTGTAACTGTGCTTAGCCACCTGTATATTGAGCTTTCCAACTATTTTTGAAAATAACAAGCTGCTGCAAGGAGATGATGTGGCATTATACACATTCCCTCTATTTATACCACGTTGTGTGCGCCTGAGCGCAAGTTTACCTGCGCCTGTGTCATGGGTGGTTTGTCCCCGCGTCGTTACTCTCTCGATGCACGAGCCAAGCCAAGTCACCGAAAACGTCGCTACGCATATGCGCGGCCGCGCCGAGTAGCAGTGTGCGTCATTTCTGAGACGAAGTATACGTAGAAAAATTGTGTCGCTCAAAAATCTTAGCGACCTGCAAACTACGTGCACGGTTGTATGAGCACGCTGAAAAGTTGCTCAAGACGCGTTGACGAGCATGGTATCATTACGTCACGCGAAGGCAGCGCCGCTTTAATGCATACTACTAACGCAGGCCTATGTGTACATTTTTATGGAGTAATATCTTTTAACATAAAGAAACGAACAATATTTCAGTACCGACAAAAAATACTAATCCGTGTACAGCAATCATTGGTCACGTGACAGGGTACATCGATTCGTTCGTGTATGTGCCACCAGAGGCGCCATAGGTCATTTTTCACGTCTTTCGATGAAGAAACAAAAATATAAATCCACCTCTCACGAAAAAAACAGGGTTTGTTTGAGTCAGCGCGATGCACAACCTTTCCATCAGTGGAGTCATCTCAGTTCATGTTCTGGGCAGTTGTCGGTCCCTTTAATAAATTCCGTCGTGCAACAAGTCAGAACCACGATGTTATGATGCACATCAGCATAGGGTATTGATGGGTTTTAATGATAGCTATGATCGGGCGGTACCATTACAGTACTCAAAATACCCACCGAAAACTCACGATCAAACCCTCCTCCCCCCTCCTCCTACGCTAAAAGAAAATCAGACAAGATTTTGACGGGGGGGATGGCTTGATCGGCTGCGGATCAATATTTCAGATGGCGGTGGAAGAGGCGCTTATAATAAAGAATGCGCACCCGTGGTTCTAATGAATTACTTTAGTCATTACGCATATATTCACTGTTTTTGTGCGCCCTCATTCGGCGCAAAAAAACAGCGAATGAAACAGTGAAAATGGCGCGAGGGAGGAGGAGCGCTTTCTCCGTTGTTTGCGCATATTGCAAATCTACCTAAAAAATATTAGCAGTGGCTTAGCTCGGCTATGTCAGGATATACGTGACGTGAGCTACGGACGGATGGACGGACGGACGGATGGACGGACGGACGGATGGACGGACGGACGGACGGACGGACAGACAGACAGACAGACAGACAGACAGACAGACAGACAGACAGACAGATGGATGCACGGATGGATGGACGCACGGAAGGACGGACAGACAGATGGACGGATGGACTAGCGAACGAGCTCACGCGCTTAGGAATATATATGGAGGTATGGGAACAATCCACGACAGCAAACGCATAGGAAAGCTGAAACATTGAAACACAGAGGTACGCAGCGATTCGAGGCATGTGGAAAGATGGGGCGGTTTTAGAACTTGCTCTAGAAAATTCACCAGTTTGTATGAAACAAGAGGTACAGTCGGCACGGAAATTAAACCAAATGACTCCAGCACGCCGCACACGGGGCGCTTTCGGAAAGGCTAGTATTGAGACTGTATAGGGTGATATGGACTGACCAGGCTTTAATGTGAGAGGAGCTCAGAGCGAAATTGGTTTAAAAAAGGAAACTAACGAAAATGAAAAAAAGCCGGCAGATCCCACGCACTGTGGGAATCGATGTAATGCAAAGCAGCCAGCAAGGAGCAAATCATGCTGTGCATAATACGCATGCCATTATTTACATGTTAGGACCTGTCGTTTGTTTTCGTCATACAGTCACGTCGCGCAACACAAATTTTGGTGCATATCAAGCTAGCGAGCTGGACGCAAGCGCACCATGATCGTGGCATGTAAATGGCATTGTAGATGACATGCATGCCAACATTTTCACGTTACCACCTGCCACTTATGTTCGCTTAAGTTTTAAGGCGAAAGCCTTTAATGTCTCATGCTCACGTCCGTCCGGTGTCCGTCCGTCGGTCCGGTGTCTGTCCGGTGGTGGTGGTGGTGGTGTGCGTCCTGACCACCCTTACTGCGTATGCGCAAACGCTCCCCGCGCAACTCCTCTCCTACGCTCCCCCTCTCTCTCCTCTAGGTGTCCCTCCCGCCCGCGGCGTTTACACACCCATTGCGCTTCCGAGTCCCCTGCCCCTCTCTCTCCTCCCCTACGCTTCCCCCTCTCTCTCCTCTAAGCATCCCTCCCCGCGGCGTCCACACCCTCACTGCGCATGCGCGTTCCCTCCCCCCTCTCTCCTCTCCTACGCTCCCCCCTCTCTCGCCTTGCAACGCCGACGCAGGCAGCGTCTGCTAGCCAGTTTCTTAATTGAAAAAACCGACTGCTCGCGCTGCCCAACCGTTCAACGCCGACGCAGGCAGCGTCTGCTAGCGAGTTTCTTGATTGAAAAAACCGACTGCTCACGCTGCACAACCGTTCACTGGCCACCCCGTATATATAGGCTGCCGCATTTGCCGTGAACACAAGCCTCAACACCAGTTTACAGTTTTCGCCATTCGAACTGCTTCATGGCTACATGGAGCAGTTCTCCTGTGCGTTGTCGAACGATGAAAATTCGTAGCGTGCGCGTTAACTAAAAACGGACTGCGGGTCTCTGTGTCCAGTCCGAGTCTTCTGTCTCTCATTGCCCATTAGCAGTGATTGGCATGTTCCAGTAGGAAACACCGGTCCATCACTGCGTGATTGCGCCTTCCTAGACTTCTCTCCTGCACAACGCCGCGATGAGCGCCAGCGTCAACGCCGCCGCCAGTGTAAGCGTTAGCGCCCGCTGCTTCGCATCTACACATGGTTCCCTTTAGCGGGAGATGGTGTAATTTTAAGCCGAAAGCCTTTAATGTCTCATGCTCACGTCCGTCCGGCGTCCGCCCGTCCGTTCGTCTGTCAGTCCGTTTGTCCGTCCGTCCGTCCCTCCGTCTGTCTGTCCGTCCGTCCGTCTGTCTGTCCATCCGTCCGTCCGTTTGTCCGTCCGTCCATCCGTTTGTCCGTCCGTCTGTCCATCCGTCCGTCCGTCCATCCGTCCGTCCGTCCGTCCATCCGTCCGTCCGTCCGTCCGTCCGTCTGTCCGTCCGTCTGTCTGTCCATCCGTCCGTCCGTCCGTCCGTCTGTCTGTCCGACCGCCGTCCGTCCGTGGGTCGGTCCGTCCTTCTGTCCATCCGAGCTCTGGCACGGAGTCAGGTGGCCGCCGGGGTGCGCAAACGGATGGTGGTCGCGTCGGACTCTACAGCGCTCGCGCTTTGCTTGCGTAGAATCGCTGTGCCCAGACCTTGCAATCATTCTGACCGACACCGTCTCAATGGACACATGCGTCCACGGAATACACTTTCGATTTACAAAGGGTCCGTCAATTTAAGCGCTGGAACGCGAATGGCGTTTGGACGATGCGCAAAGCGCGAAAAAATACTAGCGCATGCGAACGTAGGAAGATTAGTCTCGCGTCTCGCTGCGATTCGCGGTAAAAATTAAAAAAGAACACAGGCACACATTCGGTTTGTGTGTTATCCCAGGGAGAGTGTAAAAGAAAAAAAGACCAGTCAGTGGAATGGCCACACGCTGTCGCCGAACACACTTTGGAATGTACAAAGTGTCCAATTATTTTACCTCGAATCGCAGCGAGACGCGAGACCAATCTGCCTACGTTTCGCATGCGTTCGTATTCTCGCGCTTTGCGCATCGTGCAGACGCCATCAGCGTTCCAGCGTTTAAATATACGGATACTTTGTCGATTCCAAACTGTGTTCCTCGAACGCCTGTGCCCACTGAGACGGGGTCAGTCAGAATGGAACGTGATGCGCGTGTCTCCCTCCTTGCATGTTAGAGACGCTGGCCACAGCGACGCTACGCAAGCAAAGCGCGAACGCTGTAGAGTCCAACGCGAGCGGCGTCCGTTTGCGCGCCCCGGCCCCCCACCTGGCACCATGCCAGGGCACGGCTGGAGGGAGCGACGGACGGACGGACGGACGGACGGACGTGAGTATGAGACATTAACGGCTTTCGCCTTAAAAAGTTGGTGTATATCAAGCTAGCGAAACGACGACAGGAGTACCATTAGCGTGGCTTGCAAGTCATGTTGCACATGACATGTCATGATTTGCATTTTACCACCTGTCATTTATGGTCGTCATACAGTTACGTCACTCAATACGAAATTTGGTGCATATGAAGCTAGCGAAACGGCCCCGAGAGTGTGATGAGCGTGGCATGCAAGTCATGTTGCACATGACAAGTCATCATTTTCATATTACCACTTGTCATTTATGTTCGTCATACAGTCACGTCACTCAATATCAAGTTTGGTGTATATCAAGCTAGCGAAACGGCCACGAGAGTGTCATGAACGTGGCATGCAAGTCATGTTGCACATGACATATCATGATTTCCATATTACCAGTTGTTATTTATGCTCGTCATACAGTCTTGTCATTCAATACCTAATTTCATGTATATCAAGCTATCGAAACGGCCCCGAGAGTGTCATGAGCGTGGCGTGCAAGTCATGTTGCACATGACATGTCATGATTTCCGTATTACCACTTGTCATTTATGCTCGTCATACAGTCACGTCACTCAGTACGAAATTTGGTGCATATCAAACTAGCGAAACGGCCGCGAGCGTATCATCAGCGTGGCATGCAAGTCATGTTGCATATGACATGTCATGATTTCCATATGACCACTAGGCATTTTTGTTCGTCATACAGTCACGTCACGCAATACCAAATTTGGTGTATATCAAGCTAGTGAAACGGCCGTCAGCGCGCCATGAGCTTGGCATGTAAATCATATTGCACATGACATGCCGGTCATGATTTTCATATTACTTGCGTAATATGAAATAGAATAACATACAAGAAATGAGCGAAAAGATGTTGAAACTAGAAAAAATTAGCGCATGTAGGCGGCTAGATAGATAGATAGATAGATAGATAGATAGATAGATAGATAGATAGATAGATAGATAGATAGATAGATAGATAGATAGATAGATAGATAGATAGATAGATAGATAGATAGATAGATAGATAGATAGATAGATAGATAGATAGATAGATACGCTCAAAGTCGCCGAAGTTCGCTTAGAAATGCTTCGCATTAGAAAAAATTTCATGCACAGAAAATTACACCATCTTCCGCTAAAGGGAACCATGTGTAGATGTGAAGCAGCGGGCGCTAACGCTTACACTGGCGGCGGCGTTGACGCTGGCGCTCATCGCAGCGTTGCGCAGGGGAGAAAACTGGGGAGGCGCAAAGCAGGCAGTGATGGAGCAGTGTTTCCTACTGGAACATGCCAATCGCTGCTAATGGGCAATGAGAGACAGAAGACTCCGACTGGACACAGAGACCCGCACTCCGCTTTTAGTTAAAGGGGCCCTGCAACACTTTTTCAAGTACCCATGGAATGGATTCACTAAAGGAGCTTATTGCCTCACGAATTCACTGCCGCAAAAATTTTTGAAATCCGTCCAGTACGAGTGGAGTTACAAATATTTCTCGCACGCTGCAATTGCATTCTCTCTTTTCTCGTCCCGTCGAAAGCGCTGGAAGCTAAGCAGGGAGGGATGGCACGGGGAAAGAAAATACGTCACGCGCGCCTCGTGATCTTGAGCGCTTTTTCTCTTTTTTTTTTCTTCGAATACGCCAATTTTCACTGCGATCGCGCGCGCACGCGTGGACAAGTCGCGGCCTCCCGCGGCGGCCTCTGTAACTACCGAGCGCGCCATGCTCAAATCAGCCAATGGCTGATGCGAGTGATACTCTCGTCGGTGACGACACTGACGAGTGATTTTTGAGAGAAGAGAAAGCAAGTTCTGGCTGACTTTGAGAATTTATTATGAATTCCACGCCGCGTGCTGCGCTATAATATTTGGCTCGCGTGTTCTCGAGAGCCTGGACTACCGATAGGCAGCGTTTTCTGAGCATGCTCAAAAAGTGTTGCAGGGCCCCTTTAACGCGCACGCTGCGAATTTTTATTGTTCAACAGCGCACAGGAGAAATCTTCCACCGGCACCACCTTGGAGGTCAAGATCCATTGCCATATATACGGGATGGCCAGTGAACGGTTGTGCAGCGCGAGCAGTTGGTTTTTTCAACCAAGAAACTCGCTAGCAGACGCTGCCTGCGTCGGCGTCGCGAGGCGAGAGAGGGGGAAGCGGAGGAGAGGAGAGAGAGGGGGGTGACACGCATGCGCAGTGGGAGTGTGAACGCCGTGGGCAGGGATGCGTAGAGGAGAGAGGGGGGGAGCATAGGAGAGGAGAGAGAGGGGGGGACGCGCATGCGCAGGGGGGAGTTAGACGCCGCGGGCAGGGATGGAGAGAGGGGGGGGAGTGTAAGAGGGGGAGAGAGGAAGGGAGGCGCATGCGCAGTGAGGGTGTGGTTGCCGTGGGGAGGGATGCCTAGAGGAGAGAGAGGGGGAGAGGAGGTTTTTATTTTTATTTTTTCTTTAACGGTTTGCGCATGCGCAGTAAGGGTGGGCACGCGGCACACCACCACCACCACCACCACCACCACCACCACCACCGGATTAAGCTTCGCCATAAGATGCTTCACATCTAAAAATTGGCCGCGTATCTGCGTGCTTCGCTGCAAATGCTGTCGAAAGACGATAGTCTTGTGCCGGCCGTACTACTATGTTTTGCCTTGCCTCAGACAGCGCCTACTCTACGTTGAATTGGCCGCATCTGGCTGGCGTTGATAAAATAGAGGAGGCACTGCGCGAGATATGGACGCCATTGAAAATTACACCATCTCCCGCTGAAGGGAACCATGTGTAGATGTGAAGCAGCGGGCGCTAACGCTTACACTGGCGGCGGCGTTGACGCTGGCGCTCATCGCAGCGTTGCGCAGGAGAGAAAACTGGGGAGGCGCAAAGCAGGCAGTGATGGAGCAGTGTTTCCTACTGGAACATGCCAATCGCTGCTAATGGGCAATGAGAGACAGAAGACTCCGACTAGACACAGAGACCCGCACTCCGCTTTTAGTTAACGCGCACACTGCGAATGTTTATTGTTCAACAACGCACAGGAGAAATCTCCCACCGGCACCACCTTGGAGGTCAAGATCCATTGCCATATATGCGGGGTGGCCAGTGAGCGGTTGTACAGCGCGAGCAGTCGGTTTTTTCAACCAAGAAACTCGCTAGCAGACGCTGCCTGCGTCGGCGTCGCGAGGCGAGAGAGGGGGGAGCGTAGGAGAAGAGAGAGAGGGGGGTGACACGCATGCGCAGTGGGAGTGTGAACGCCGTGGGCAGGGATGCGTAGAGGAGAGAGGGGGGAGCGTAGGAGAGGAGAGAGAGGGGGGACGCGCATGCGGAGTGGGAGTGTAGACGCCGCGGGAAGCGATGCCTAGAGGAGAGAGGAGGGAGTGTAAGAGGGGAGAGAGGGAGTGTAAGAGGGAGTGTAAGAGGGTGTGGTTGCCGCGGGGGAGGGATGCCTAGAGGAGAGAGAGGGAGAGAGGAGGTTTTTTATTTTTTTAAGGGTTTGCGCATGCGCAGTAAGGGTGGGCACGCGGCACACCACCACCACCACCGGATTAAGCTTCGCCATAAGATGCTTCACATCTAAAAACATGAGCTTGTGCTGAGCCATGGGCATTACACCTGACCAAGGGCCACTGTCAGCGGCAGCACCTTATCATCGGTACAGGGCTTTTTCGTGCAAAGCATCGCAGTTCTTGCACAGCGTCGCATTTTCAGCGTAGCCTAAAAACACTAAGGTCTTTAGAATTGCGTACCTATGTATTTTCTAATAAAAGAACACACGACATGACACTTACATATTAATGTTGCGCCTCAGGTATGCGTAGTATTTGCTTTTTTGATCGAATATGTTCACAAGTATCAACACAAACACCAGTTCAAGATGGCTGGGCGTTCAGAAAGTGGTTAAACTTTGACCGTGTCGCTGAATCGGGTGACAGACAGACAGACAGACAGACAGACAGACAGACAGACAGACAAAAATTTTTGCGTTGAGGTATCCCACGAAAGACTATCGTCTTTAAAAAAAATGTTGAGGTGGTCGCAGAGGAGGGGCGTTGAATCACAGTGGTGAAATGATCAGCAGGCTCACTGGCTAATACGCCGCTATCAGGGTTAGCAATAAGGCGACATAGACTGCAATATAAGCGAAACGGAAAGTCACGGAGGCAGAGAATATTTATTGGAAGGCAGCAAGTGAAAAATATACATGTTCTCAGCAATCATAAAAAGTTCGAAATGTAGGCTTTTTGGTTGTAGGCCTACTTGATAAAAGCAATCACGCGTAAAAACGACAGGATGAATAGAACGCTGTGTGCGTCTTCCTATGTACACCCTGTCGTTTTTTCGCTATTCGTTTAAGAGTAATCACCGAAGATGACGACACGGAATCAGGAGAGAGGCATTTGATGAAAATCCAATGTGCTTTACTTTTAAATACCAGGACAGGTAGCTTTAAAAACGTGCATTTATAAATCAACTTTCAGTATAAAAGACAAGTGTAATTGCTGTGCAAAAGTTATAAAAATCACGGAGAATGTGGATAACCAACCGGTGAGTATGTTCGGGCACTAGCCAACATGAAACCTTGAGATTCAGGATACGTGGCCGCAACACAGATCAGTAAGAGACGGTGGGAGGATTCATAGCGCGAAACTAAGGATAAAAAAAAATGAAATATAATAACATGAAAAAGAAGATTATACTGTACAGTAAAAACTCAGACAGTTCATCTGTGAGTTTATTGGCAAATTTCTTTTGGGAAAAAAAATAATCATGACAGGAAGTCAAGTGTCTGATAAGGTGGTTCACGGTCGTCTGAACGTATATGGCCGCATTCACAACTTTACCCCGTATCCCATATTTTCCACTGCCATGAGTCAGCCTACATATACTCATTAAGAGTATAGGCGAGGAGACAGTCAGTCGTCAACCTCATTGAGCTTGGACAAAGTCGTGGAAATGGTTCGTATACTTGTAGCCGTTGCTCACGCTCAAAGGCGGCGTTTTGCCGACAAGCAAAGGGTCCATACCCGATAGATGTTGCTAGCAGCTAGTTCATTTTTACTGGACCGGAGCTGTATAGTGGCCTTGTCTGATTTCTGTGGCACATACGTACTAGGCAAAGCTGCGGACGCCGTGATCATTACTGTAGCAGGGTTGTAAGAGCTCCGGTGAAAATCATTACTCACCTCGCCATTCGTCGCTTTCGCATGATGACGATTGCTCCCACAACGGCTATGATAATAACAGCAAGGGCTACTATAACGCCAGTGGCGACAGCTCCAGCAGATCCGGAAGCTGTAACGACAAAGTGAAAGGAGAGGCCGCTTAGGCTTATATTATAAAACATTTCTTTATCATTATAGTGCTCATTAAGATTTCAATGGGAAATATATGAATAAAGGCGGTTGTGGCAAGTTAAATTTTCAAAGAAAGGCGATGTTGATTTTAACCTTGCCAAACGAGCGCTCAATAGCTCCAAACTCTTCAATGCGTTCGCTTTAGTCAAAACCTTGCCCGCCTTGTTGCCTATATGATACGAAATGACACAGCAATGGGTAACTAGTAACAACTTAAGCTGTCGAATTTCTTTAAATTGGCGAGGCAGTTTACATTACGACACAACGAAGTGAAGACCACGCTTTCCTGAATTTCTTTGCGAGAACTTCAGTGAAAGTGTGTCGGTTGCGTGCAAACTGTTACGACGAGTGTTCTCGGTGATGATATTTTTTTAATAAGGAATGTCGCTGGAGCATAACATTTTCTCAAACGGACTTGTCTTCGTAAGGACGGGTACCCTTCTTGAAACATTGGCTCCGGCGAAATTCCCTGTTTAACAAATTCTCACCACTTCAAACCTCCGTCTTTCAATGAACTCCACTGTTGTCAGAAATACACTCGTGGTTTTCTTTCTATATGAAATACTTAGTCTTTGACAAATAGTTAGTACAGTCTCGGGATACAGTAAGTGGTAAGAGAGTTGCAGAATGTTAACCAATAAAGAATCTCTTTTAAATGACTATACATATGGTCGAATGCGTGACGCCAGAGCAGAGTGGAACGAAAGATATGGGAGATGATTTTATGGACCAACCGCTTCCGCCTCCTCTCCGAATTGTAAGAAATGCTCATATGAACACTGTGGTGTCTCATAAAGAAAAATAAATGATTACGTCTATGCTTTCTTCAAGTATTCCCGACTGAAGATATATGTAATCAAGCCTACCCGAGCTACGCATTCAAGAGTATTATGAAACGTGAATATTGAGTGTATATTATTTTGTTGTAAGTATATACCTTTTGCTGTAAGCTTGTTCTCCTCTGCATCGATTTTGGCTGTCATCTGACAGCGCACGCCCTTGTAGCCGTGTTGACATTCACACTTGGGGCTTCGAGCTGATGCCGTCCATCGGCATGTACCATCATTCTGGCAGAAATAAGCTGGGCAAGCTGCATGGAGAGGAGCAAAGAAAGGAAAGTGAAGTCACAGATGTGCACGAAAAGGGTCTCCAGCATCTAAGAACGCTGCTTTATGCACACGGAAAAGCATTATTTAATAAGAAAGGTCTTCAGCAAAAGGCCGGCATTACGCTAGATGCGGCTACTTTTCGCCGCTTCGATTAACGGGGTATAGCCAAGAGACTCTAGCTTCAAGTGAACGAACACGGAAGACAAAGTGCGTAGGCAATATTCAGCTTTTCTATAGCCAATGCAGAATAAGAGACAAGAAAAAAGCGAAAAGATGTTGAAACTAGAAAAATTAGCCCATATAAAGTTCAAAGCGACTTACTGTCTGTTAGAACGCACAAAATTTCCAATATGGCGATAGCAATATGCTCGCGTAGGTGCCTAAAAATGAATTTTGTTAGAGGCCTCTAGCACGAAAACATCGATATCGCGGCAAACATAGGTTGTCTGACCCGGCATATTTGGTCCTCTTTTTATGCGCTCTTATTCTTGTTTTAATTAAAGCATTTATTATCATATCCTTACAACAATTACCGATTACAACATGCGTGCAAAAATGTCGCATATAGCAAGTGTTATCTACGTTGAGTGAATGTCTTTAAGTGTCGACTCTTCTTTCAATAAATCGTGTTTCCATATATATCATGTCGAATTGTTGTTGACCGAATACATGGAAGATCGTAATACTTGTGGATTTGAACCAGCTAATGGACTCGTTTCGGAGGTCACTACACGAGAAGTCGATATGGCCGCGCCATTGTTTGATTGTGTAGATAAAGGCCAAGCGAGAGCAGTCACAGTTGTGCATGCCGATAAACAAACTGAATAGCTCTCGTAATGCGTATAGAACATAACTTTTCTTAGATTTTTTCTGGGGATTTGCGAATAATGAATTTCAGAACCAAATCGAATATGAATAAAATAGTGATTACACCAAATCGAATACGAATACTAAACGAATACTATTAGAATTGCTTTCGAATAGCACCGCAACAATTCTCAAAACACGCCTATACTGGTCAAGTGACAATTTTCAAAACCGCCCAAGAATTCCACAACATTTTATTTGAAACAAATATTCGCAAGACTTAACAAAGAACATTACGATTACTTTTAACTGGCAAAAGTACTACAAGTATTTAAACTGGCCAGCAACTAGAGCCTTAGAAATATTTTGTAACTGCAGGCAGAAATATAGCAGTGACTACAGTATGCAAGGTGGTACTTTGTCAACAGCTTTTAAGTAAAACGCAAGCTTAAATATTCCGCAATTTTTGTGAGTTTACATCATCATAAATTTCAAAGCAAATATAGTTGAGTGCTGACCCTGTTGCTTAGGTGATATAGGGGTTTTAAGCAAAACGATTTCACCCAATATGGCGTAGATATTGTCGTAAGTGCATGGAGTGCATGCATCTGGGCATTTCGATGATGAAAAGAAGAAAATTACCCCTCCTTGTTGCCACGTCGCATTCCTTCGAACATTATTCATCGTTGCTGATTATTCGAAAAGTATTCGAAATACCGTATATCAGAATAGCGCATATTCGATTCGAGTAACGAATCAAATAAAACACTAGTCGACTCGTTATTAGAAATTTTAGAATATTCGCACACCCTTATTTTTTTCATATGGGCAGCTGCGAGCAGTCATAATCAACATCATTACCAATTTTACAGCTGAAAATGGTTCGTAACGATGCTTTTAGCAGTAGAGTGTGTCACTAAGTTGCTTAATAGTAGACTAAGGCCGATAACTTTGATAGCAGCCGTGAAGTGAATTCGATTAATTCTTTCGTCGTTTGAGGAATTGACGCATAAATTTGCGTGACACTGAACAAACTTATATCTTCTTTAAATTTTATTTTCATGAAAACCCTTTTTTTTTGTGCTTGCTCACCTCCGCACAAAGCCTCATCTGAACCGCCAACGCAGTCTTCCTGGCCATCGCAGAGCATGGAACGTGGCAGGCAGGTACTTGGAGAGCGAGTAACACAGAAAAATTCGTTTTCTTCGCATTGTGCTTCGCTTCCTGTAATTGACGACAAAAAGAAAAGAAAAAGACCGGGAACAAAGCTTGCTAAAGGCAATACGAAAGGGTATACAAGTTGGAAAAGCGAGAGCCAGAAGTGATTGGTTAGCTCTCAGACGCGGATGGCTTCCTCAGTTGCGGATTTAACTGGGAAACCTAAGTGTTCTTCTAGTTGCTGTTAATTAAAGACTACTATTTTAACAATGCAAGAAAGTCCACCTATGTTGATACGCAATGGTTAATCTCTTAAGGCAGCGTCCTAATATGGTGGAGATATTAACCACACTTTCTTCTTTTTGTATCAGACTACTGTTTATAATATCCTGAATACACAGAGAAGGAGGTAGGACTGTGCGTTGTTCGTGCAGAGTTCAATCATAATGCTGCTTTCTTAACTCTCCTCCGGGTAGTCAAAGTGTACTTCACGAACGCTTTTATAAACTCCATTTCATACATCAGGTGCAACGCTGCGGAAGCTATGCAAGAGATTCGGCTGGCAAGATGTGTCAGTACGCGCGTTTCACATTTGGCTGTCGTCGTTGTAAACGCTCGCGCGAGCGGAGCTCGAGCCCGCGCTTGGTGCATCGTGACGGGCTGCAAATAAAACATCAAAGAGGGAGAACAAAGAGACGCGAAGTGGTTCGGGACAACTTATTGACGACCATATTACGGGGTTCGTTTATATCTGAGGCACAAAGTGTCTTCACTGATTACTCAGGATAAAGACGAAAAGAAATCATATTACGGGTGGAAATATCATTGGACTATTTCTTGGTGTGAATGCATCTAGTACTAGAAGTCTCGTTAGCCTCCAGAGCGTTGCACCTGATGTGTGAAACGAAGTATACTTGGTGACGCCTATTGTTTTACACGCTACAGAAATTAAACAATTGATTAGAATTAGAATTGCTTCCTTTATAACGTAATTTATTACATTAGTCAATTACAGCCAAAAAAAAAAAGCAAGGGAGCTATAACGGAAATGCAATCGATTACTTTTGCGTTACTTTCCTTCCAAATTTTATTGCCGTAACATAACAACACTAGTTTACTGTAACTACAAGGAACAATTGTTGCTTCCATATCGATAGAGGAAGGCTCGGATGCTCACTGCGGCTTCTGTGATATATGAGTTACACGTTGTTAACTTTCAAGAGGAGTTGTTCTTCGAAGAAGTCGTGACTGATCCTTCCTCCACGTTTCCTTGTTAAGAGGTCAGCTGCTACACGGAACACTTTCTAAATGCATGCGCTGGAGGGAAGGCTGGTATTATAACGTTGGGACATTTCGCTCACCAGCTTGTAGTCGCGCGGGGTTTTGAGGCTAGTGTCCATGTTCCTTATGAAGCGTCGCGCTTAGCTGTTGCTGGCGTTCGGGTAAGGCGTTGAAGGTAAGGCCAAGGAATAGGTGAAAAAATAGGCTTTGTAAGGACCGCAATTCTGGCAGGACGAGGGTACCTACAGAGCGATCGCATATTTTTCGGACCAAGAACTGCCGTAGAAAAGCGGTTAGAACTTGATTTGAAAAAGAATAATTGATAACCGGTAATCAATTGCAAAAAAATATAATTCAATTGCGCAGAACGTTGCAGTTTCTAAAAAAGTAATCGATTATATTACGAAATTACAAGAAAATGTAACTGATTAACGCATTACGTACAACTCTGGTGACGACGGAAAAGCGTAGCTCGAAATGTTGCAAACGTAATGTCACAGCAACAAATTATCAAATGGCAAAGAACACGCATTATTTTAACCGAATTCATGTTTCTATGCCTATACTGTACGATGACTGAACCGATGGTTATCCTGTGTCTCTCAGTCACAGCAAAAATGAAGGCGGCTTCGCAATAGTGGTGCGAAGCCTGAAGGAACTATGGAGCCCGCCTATCCAAGAGAAAGTAATTAACGAGATCTCATTTAGCTAGGTGTTCATAAACAGGACATTATTAGGCAACGCCTTTACTTACATGGTCTTAATTAGCAAAATCTTATTTAGCAAGACTTTAATTGTGAAAGCCTTCATTAAGATGACATAATCATCATGGTTTTATTTACAACGTTTTATCAGCATTCCCTTAATTAACGAAGGAATGAAATACCATGGTCTTAATTAACAACATCTAAATTACTATGGCCGTAATTAGCAACGCTTTAATTATCACGGACTTAATTGTTAAGGCCGCCACCGTAGCTCACGCCGGAGAAATCGGCGCCGCAGGAGAGCTCGCGCCGGGTGCAAGGGTCCGTGGAGCGAAGCAAAAGATGAAGAAAAAGACGAAAAAGACCCCACCGGCCGAGCAGCGCGCTAGAAGAGAGCCCAATCCTGCAGATGATAGTTCTTTGTTCACCATGCATGGCCTAACCTCGAACTCCGCTGTTAAAAATGATAGCAGAGCTACCTAGTAGCCCCCCCTTTGCCTAGTCTCTCAGGACTTCAATAAAGTTGTTTACAACGACGACGATGACAACAACAACAACTACTACTACTAATAGTGCTACTACTACTACTACCACTACTGCTACCTCGCTAGCACTCTACTAGTTTTAAAGCACGCAGAGGAGCTACGTTTCTTTTTTTTAAATGAGGTAACGAGAGTCGCATCTATAAATGGATCGTTATACTACCATTTATAGCGTCGAAGAAGAATTTAAAAAAACAACATGGCTGATCCCTCTGTCAAATGAATCGGTATAACACGAAAGTGAAACGTGTTTTCACAGAGGTAGTTGAGCGTTTATTGTGCATTGTTTCGTAACAAGGGCGAACAAGTGAATGCTACAGCAACAAATTGTAATGTCATGCGAAGAACTGCGAGCAGCTTGAAACTTGCTGCGCGCACCTCAAGCAGGAAGGACGTACAAAATGAGCATACACAGAACGAGCGCGGACTAGCTGTGACAGCTCGACACCTAAAGTGCGCTAATTTAACACAAAGAAAGACGCACAAAACGAACACACCTATACACAGGACGAGCGCGAACAACTGTCACAATTGTTACTTCGTGTTGGAGTAGCGCGCTCCTTTCGTAAACACGGCCGCTGCGGCGAGCGAAGTTACCTTCGTGCACTTTTTAACCACTGTAACTTCAAAT
>JALIZH010016166.1:0-41353 GCA_030522465.1 Rhipicephalus appendiculatus
AAATTGGAAGGCCCTTTATTATGCTGAGCGCCGTTGATAGAGCTTCCCTGTATTCAACGTCAAACAAAGGGAGGCCAGCTTTATTTGAGACACCCGTGAACAAGTCCGGTGCTGTCAATCGATGCAAAGGAAAGCAAAAATACATTCGAGACTTTGTTACTGAACTAATTAAAACTTGCTGAACGTAATGGAGCACGACTACAACCTCGCCTGCCCCTAACTTCGATAACCAAGTGTAATACTCCTTTGTACGTACCTAAAAAGTTAGCAATAATTACTCATAAACACGATCACGGCTGAGATATTTAATTCTGTTGTGATTATGCATGTGTGGTGACGCATTTTTCGTTGTTTTTTTTATTGATATTTATGCATTTCCTACTATTAAGAGCAAGAACAAAAACCTCAATATCACTCTTGAAGCTTTGGAACTAAAAGCGTAGAATCCGATGGCCTAACATTGAGTTGGACGAATAATTTAGGAAATTGTTCAAGTAGCTTAACTTTTAAAAGCAATCTTAAATGCTGCGCAGCCGGAACGCCACCCAGGTGAGTGATGGACAGGCGTTTGGCGAAAGAGCTGTACGCGAATCGTCACGAAAACCATTAGATTTCACCTGAATAATTTGAACCTGGGTAGACATTTGGGTGCCCATGGTAGTGAAAAAGCATACCAGTGTGCCTAACAACTTTTTTATTCAAATCATACGTTTCTACCTTTGATAACTAACAATTTAGAATAGTCGTTGAAATATTATATCGTTTTCTCGTTGCGATTCTTATTTAAAATTTGTATATTTTTGTATGACGGTTCGCGGATAACAAACAATTACCTTCGCTATAACCGAGGACTTGTTGCCCAAGCCTTCATAACGGGCCATCGAATTAATCTGAGCAAGCAAGAAGAAAACAAATCTAATACGGTGTTCTTCGCCAATGGGTAATTATGCTATGGCCGTAAATGAGGTAGTGCACAGCTGTAGGAATGCCTGATGTTGATTGTTTCTTTAGCTTTACACACGACTTCACCCGTTACGCTTGCGTTACTCACCCATTCGCTTCTTTCACTCGCCTCGATTGACAAAAAAGGGCATGCGAATCTGAAAATGAGTAACAGCACAGACTACACTCTAAGGCAAAATTACCCGAAAGAGGAGTAACGGAGCCCAATAGGCGCGCGCGATGAACGGATAGACCGCTGAGGAGTAACCACAGAGGGATGCGTGCCGTGTGCAAACCAGTTAGTCTCCAAAGGCACCAAAGGGATGAACCGCGCGGGAGATACGTCACGTGTGCAAACCGTTGTCAAGGAAACTAACCATCCTCCTCGCTCTTGGTCAGTCTTCTCACTTGTTTTCATGGAGGCGCGTCGGCGGTTGTGTCGCGCTCGGAGAGTTCGACGATTTAGGAACTACGCCGCGGTGCCTTGGATAAACACGTATGCCGCGTATGCCTGGATGAGCGTGCGGTGGTGCTTTTACGTTTCGCCGCACCAATGAAGTTTGCAGCTGGTCTCGACACGCCGAGACGCCGCGCTGTATTTCTCCGGCCACGGTGCGCCGACGTAGCAACGGCACTGCGTCGACACCGGCTGGGAATGGCGGCCGAGAAGACATAGGCCTATCGGATCCATGAATTCAATCTGACTCTGGGCAGAAATTGGCGCTGGATTATTTCACAAGTAAGTTATCATACTTTATTTTTCCGTATCTGACGCTTGCGCGAAGCGCATCGCGCTAGTTGGCAACGGGCTCGATCGTGTTGTATATATCGCGCGCACGAAATGCACCGCGAAGGTCGGCTTCGGCGTCCGCTCGCCTGTGCTTTGTGACTGCCTGAAAATTGGCCGCCATTGCCGTCGGCCGCCTGGACGCTCTCGCCGCGGTGATGAGCTGCGGGCTCGCGATATTGGGCAGAGGCCTCGCCGCTGCGGTGCGACTCGTCCAAAACGCATTGCGGTTGCCGTCAACGAGCTCGGTTTTATGTCGCGCGCTTGAAGTGCACCGGCAGCTGGCGGGTGCCTTAGCTAGCCGACTTTAGCTGTGCTTCGGAACTCTGTGGACAGTTTTCGCCATTACCGTTGGCTTTCCCGTCAATCGGTCGCAAGCAGCTCAGCGCCGTTCGTGGCGGCGGCCCCCCGCGTTCGCTCGTTGTACTCTGTCGCTCGATCCAGGAACTTTGTGAAAATTTGTCGCCATTACCGTCGGCTTCCGCGGCGCTCGCTCGAAAGCAGCTCTGTGCCGTTCGTGGCGGCGGTTCCGCGTTCGCTCGCTCCTCCGTTCGAGGTTCGCTGGCGGCAGAAGCAACAGAAGCTCCGCGTTCGGCCCCGCGTTCGCTTGCTCAAGCTGTATACGACGCCGCTCGCAGAGAACTCGCCGACTCGGCGGTCGCGGCGCCTAGGCATGATGGCTGCGGCTGCCGCACTTGAGCTGTTGCGCTATGTGACTAGAAATGCGTTTTCGATTATGTATGACATCGCGGTGAAAATATTTGCATGCCATATTTTAGACATGCGTATTTATTTCACCTTGCACGTATTTGCCATGTGCGTGTATCTTCCTCACTGTCACATGTGACTAACTATTTGCAATCTTTTTGTGTAGACGTTGTCCACTACGTGCAGAAGGCTGCGTGCGCTTGTGCGTGCAATGCCAGTCATCTGTCGCTTCCGTTGGAGCAGCTTGACAACGACGACTGTACGAGATATGACAACGCGGCTGGACCTGAATTTGACATCTGGTAGCGAATTCACTGAAAGAATGCAGAAACTTTATATGTATATAGAAAAATAAAACATTTCATTGTCTCACTTTTGTCTTTCGTTGTTGCAGTGACTGCGAAAGCAGCGAAACAAGCATGACTAAATATTTTTTCGCGTGTTCTTTTCCGCGCCATTTGTTGCTCACTGCGGAGAAAAACACGCGACAAAAGTATTGAGCCTTGCAGAGAGTAACTGTGCAAAATCATCCCTGGGGATTAACGCATCATTTGAACTGAGGATAAAAAGTTATCCCAGTGGAGCATTTGAGTGGACCAACCGTTCGTCCGGTGTGGTGCAACTGTGGGGACTACGGTTGACCGGTAAGGGGTAAATGTGAGGACTAAATGTTAGTCCATTGAGGTCCATCTGTGGGGACTAACAGTTGCCTGCGAAGGTGTAAATGTGAGGACTAAATGTTAGTCCCTTGAGGTGCAACTGTGGGAACTAACGGTTGCCCGCGAAGGTGTAAATGTGAGGACTAAATGTTAGTCCCTTGAGGGGGACTAACTGTTAGACCCGGTGCCATTAGTCCTTAAAGGGACTAATGGTTGTGGCAGCCCCATTAGTCCCCAAGAGGACGAACGGCACACCCTTTCAACACCCTTTTGCCTTAGAGTGTATATTTGGAAACAGAAAAAAAAAGCCTAATGAACCCTTCTCGTTAACAAAAAAGCGTTTCAGGTTGAACATGCTCGAGGACTACGGGAGCAATCAACGTAGACCAGCCGCAGCTTCACCGCTCGCCGTCTCATTAGAACGCAAGGAAAAACGTACATCACATTTCAGACCTAACGACCGGCATCATTTTGCGTGACCTTGATTTTGTGCTGCGGGGGCGTCCTAATTGAGAACGCATAGTAAGTATAGAAAAGCAACAGGAGCTTCGTGCCGCTATCTTGATCGAGCCGTCGCCGCTTTCTTCCAGCAGCTGCACCTCATAGTGTGGTGTCCCACGAGCAGGTTCGTCCTGCGAACTCCCACCCATCTCTCTGATGTCCGTGAAGCCTCGTAGGATCAGAAGCCTATTTTCATGATGAAACAAGCGCAATATGCACGAAGACTTAGAAAGGACACAGGACGGAGCGCTTACTAGCAACTGAAAATTTTTATTTCAGTTGCTAGCTGCTGTATGCCATCGGTTATCATAGCGGTCTTTCGTTGATTCACGCTGTTTGTGATAAGGGTGGTCTGTGGTGACATGCGTGCATGTTATGCATATATAAAAATGTTCTTTCCGAAATAAAATTTTCAGTTGCTAGTAAGCGCTCCGTCCTGTGTCCTTTCTAAGTCTTCGTGCATATTGCGCTTGTTTCATCATGAACCTATACCAACACGCCCAACTGGCAGTCAGCCTATTTTCACCAAGCCAGCCTGAATGCACGAGCGCTTGGGTGGCGACGCACAAGTACGGAAGCTAAAAAAGCATTTTAACGCTACAGCGTTAAAGAGCTCGTTTCGCGGAAATTCTGGCGTCGGCGTCGGTGTCGGCATCGTTGGTTGTGAGCGAAAAATCATCTTGTCCGTGACTGAGAAATGGAGAAAGAGGCAAACAGAATAAATAATAAAAATTTCCGGGTCCGAATGAGGATCGAACCCAGGTCGTCTGCGTGGCAAGCAGGTGTTCTACCACACAGCCACGATTCTGCTTGGATTACATTGAAAATAATTTCCTCTGCTTGGAAATGTAGTGGAAATAACTTTCATGCTTTACAAACACACGCGTCCTGTATACAGGCGTCACAATACAATAAACATGTAACATGTTTATCGCATGTTAATACAACATGTAATATCGCAGTAATATTGCGTGGTACAAGCATTAATTGCCATCGGGCGTTAGAAGATGTGAATATCATAACGGCATCGTAGTTCAAAGCCATCCACCCATTACAAAAAGCACACACGTTACTGCGTGTATTCCCTTAAGACCTCGTAGTGGGTGCATAGCAATTTTGAAAACATTTTCCGCATTTCCGACGCCTCATTGCTCATGGCTTAAACATGCTACTCAATACATAGAATGCACTAAGTGACTGAAGTACGTGCTAGGGACAGGATATCGCTATCGCGTTCAACTCTTAAAGGTGAAGCTTAAGGGTCCCCCCATTTTTTTTTTTTTTTTTGCTTACGTGTTCGGCTTGATGTTTCACGCGCTTGCGTCTTTTCTGAAGCAGCGCCTTTTTGATCCGTCATATCTCAGCTGTACATTCTAAGAAAAAAAGAGTCAGAAGAGGGTTACGACGCATGCAAAACAACAACTGTGGTGTACGTATACCACGTATACAAAATTATTGATTTAAAAAAAAAATGTCACGTGGGAGAAAGAGCGTTGAGGTTCGAGCACAGTGGAAGGAAAAAGACCAAGGCAACGGCCATTCTTATCAGAACAAGGACTACCTCCGTTGCTCTAAACGATCAAACCTGCAGTCGTACGTTATTATGAGTCTGGCAGAATCGCAACCCAGACCATTTGTTCCCGCTTACAAAGAGCTCGACTAATGGACCTACAACGACGCGCCTTTTAGGCTATCTTCCCCTGCTATGTGCGGCGAGCTGTGAATAGACTGAACGGCAGACAAACCTTGTTAGTCACTATTCTTTGGTCTACGAATGCTTCCGCTGAAGTGGTTAGGGCTTGAATAGAAGAAATTAGCTGCGGCTCACCGACCGCAAAAAAGGAAGAAAAAAAAAAGGAAAACCTTGCGCGCTTCTCTTTGATAACCAAGGCTACGAAACAACAAGCATGAGTGCCAGGTACCCTTTGTTGACCACATCGATCATCCCCCTCCGCGCACACCCCTAGGCGGTACGGGAAGGCTTACATGCGTTGCTCGCGTGTGCTGTGTATATGAGGTTGTTAAACTGGTCGATTTCTTGTTTGTGCGACGCGCAAGAATGTTTTTAACACAATCTCTGCAGCTGTACATATGTGATATGTGGTATGCTCGATATTCGCCTCGAGATCTTGGAGTGGCGCCCTCTCGCGTGTGACGTCAGGGAGAGGACTCGGATGCAGCTCTTAGCGCGCGCGTTCGCTACGTGACGGCTGCTCGACGCTGCCGGCCTGTCTATCCTGCTCGACTTATTGAAACAATTTAAAGTTCATAAAGCAATTTGTACTGAATTTTCAAGCAAAATGCCCAGCGAAATATAGCGGAGTTGCCGTCAGGAGCGCGTTCTGTGTCAATTGCTCCTGGTGTCGTCTGCTAGCAATCAATGTGTACATGCACTTACATGGCGACGATTTCTTTTCGCGACTGTTATATGGCCGTGGCGCACTCAAAATGGCTTTCCCGCCCGTTTTCGATAACTGACTTCAGCGTTCGGGCTTCAGCTTCCATGTCTGCGTTAAAGCGCAATAAATGTATACCGCGTGCTGCGCGTGTTCGGTTGCCAAGCCTGCTCCTTCGATTCAATTCATATGTTCGGAGCATGACAAACGACGTGTGATGTCATTCAAATAAATTAAGTGGCGTTACCGGCAACAACGTTTGATTAAATACACATTTTTAGCAGCTGCTGTGTAAGCGCGTCGTAAGTACTTTAAATTGAAACACGAAATAAACAGGGTGAGTCTAAAGGGGATGCACGACGGGGATATGAAATATCGGTAAGTTGTCCGGAGTGATTTTCTTTTTGTTTTTGTTCTATTTTTTTTTGCAACATATTTTTAATCCTTACGTTAATAAATGACATTTCTTCACTCGTTCACGGTGGTCTGAAAATATGCTGAACAGAATTAGTGTAATCATACTAACGTTGATAATTATAAAGCTTTCACATCGAAAGATGTATTTGCAATAAAATACTGTAAATCAGTCTCAACGGTCGACTCCTGATGTGGCTTGGTGCGATTACTGTACTAAAGAGACTCGAGTTCCTTATGCATTTGCCTAAGTTGACCTCGAAGGCGAAAGCCCTCTTTTTCTTGAGTCGATGTGTTGTTCCTTCGCCGTCCCCCCTCCGAATGTTTTCTGGACGTAACGTGGTTTTTGCATTGAAGATTTCTACACATCACCTGGTTTTGCATCGCCTCCGAGATCGGCCCACCAATCACGGAGGCAATGCAAAGCGACGATGTCATGTGATGACGTAATCATGTGACATGACGTTATGACGTCACAAATTTTGTCGGTCTGCGATGTCACGGTGACGTGATCATGTGATGAATTTTCGCATCACTCGTGTTGACGCTAGCGACGCGGGACGCTGACGGTCAATTTTCGCAATTTATGTGGAATCCAAGGCTCCCACCTTAAAATATTCAATCTTGTTACAGCACGGTAAAGAATCACAATAATCAGCCACAGGGGCCAAAAGAATGGTGGGAAAGAGCTCTCTTTCTCCTCTTCCTGGACACATTCACCGATTTTTCCTAATGTTTACGAAGCTGTACTATCGGTGTAAAGTGAAACGCGAACACTTGCAGCGGATCGCGTTGCCCAAGCATTAGAAATATAGTGCGCGCCATCCTGTCATTACCATTGGCAGGCTCGCACAGTCGAGTAGGCAGCACTGCACGATCGAAAACATGAACGCGGCTCATGAACGTATCTATCTCTAATCACAAGAGTCGAGAGGTGAACTGTACCACGCGCGCCACTGCTGGCGTTTCATTCCGAGCTATCTTATTTGCATCCAGCTCGCCCAATCTATGCTAGAGGTCCGCAATAACCCGCTGGTTGATGAACTTATCGATTTCATTTTGTCGGCTGTCGTGTCTGCACAAGTCCACATGACTACAATTGGGAGTGGAGCGTGAATTTTCGTTCATCTCAAGTCTGTTTACACAACGCTGTTTTTTGCGAATAAGCCGCAAAATTGATCGCGCTGCGATTTCAAAGCAGCGGAGACTCTCTTTAACTCACTTGGTGGGGGCGTTCGTGCTTTCACGTAAGCCATTTCAACGCCATCCAGCCCAGTGAGCGACGCTACGAACTCGGGGGCATGAACCTGACCGCGATGGCTGTCGGTATACAGAATATATGTTAAATGGTAACGTTTCTTAAACTCATGTAATGCTAGCAGTCATCTCAAAAAATATCATAAGAAGAAAATGCAGCTAGTAGTCGAGGCACGCCGTGCGACGCAGCGAACTATAAAGAAAATGCTTCTGTTTTAGCCAGAGCGTAGCAGACGACAAAAGCCGAATCCCCGCCCTTGCGTCACCGGAGCGCCGTTCGCAGCGCCGCCATCGGTCGCACATGAGGCGAATAGGAACGTACATCAACTATTCTAAGTAAGAAAGGTGAAAGCGTATTATACTTACAATATTGCAGAGATATATTACGGTACTGTAGGTGGATGCGGAACAATGGCACATGCTCCCCAATGTGGAAGGTTAGGGAGCACTGTCAGCGAGCATGCCATGTGGATTGTGTGTTTGTATACCACGCATCTGTTGGAAGCAGTAAAACTAACGCTTAAGGGTGTCTTAAACCAGCCCCTCGAGCATGGTGGAGAAATGCATACAGAGGAAAGCACGCACTGCTGTGGACAGCTCAGCGAAATTGTTAAGTCGTGCGTGGCAAGGAGCGTTTGCAAGCAAAGCGCGAAGTTGCCACATTAGCAAGTGCGCTGTCGTCATACAAAGGCATGTCCTCACTCTCCGCGGTCGGCGGAGCGGCAGCTGTATGTCGTCACACAGCAGATTCCTGCTATTGGCCTGTAGCTTAAGTAGCCCAGGAACGGTGTTCTGATCACAAGCGTTTTTTTGCCAAGGGGTGCCGCCACGTGCCGGCGCCACGTTCCATAATCTGCCGATATCACACTGCAGCCACACTTTAGCACCATGGAATCACACCGGGAGAAAGCTACCAGGTTTCATCATGCGCGCTCAAGGCCATGACGCACGCTGTCGTAAGTTCCTTACCCCATGCAATCCATAATCTGCCGATATCACACTGCAGCCACACTTTAGCACCATGGAATCACACCGGGAGAAAGCTAACAGGTTTCATTATGCGCGCTCAAGGCCATGACGCACGCTGTCGTAAGTTCCTTACCCCATGCAATCCATCATTGTGTAGCTTCTGGCACACTCGTCTGGATGGGAGAGGAAAGAAAGCGCTCAAAGTGTGTGAAATATTACTGTAGCCCAGCTCGTTCTTGATGGATTCCAGAAAATTTTCCGGCAATCGACTTGTGAGACAAAAATTAGGCGGATCCCACGTACCATGGGAATCGATGTTATACGAAGCATGCGGAGGAAAGGTGACTGTGTTGTAATTTTTTTTTATTGAGCGAAACGTTAGGAGATGACGCTAAATATATGTGCATATGTACACGCAGACATATGTTGAACAGTCGCATATGTTGAATACAACCAGTTGTTTACAGTTGCGTAACGATGCCAACAGAAACATGGGTATTAGCAACAGCAAAAGCGGTAAGCTGATATGTAGCGCTTTTGCTTGCGAGGGTGGTAGCCGTGGATAGTGCTACGGGGACCAACTTCAGTGGACGGCGCTTATCTACAATTGACGCTAACCGGACGTCACGCCTGAGGCATTGGAGTATAGATGTAATGTTTATAAAATTAGATGGGCAGCACTGCAATCACAATTGACGTTTCACCAACATTACGCCTGCATAGGGTCTTTTTTCAAAGCGGTTTCGAAAGCTGGCGTGGCTCTGTGGTAGAACACTTCATCGCCACGCAGAATGCTTGGGTTCGAATCCTGCTGGGACCCTGACATTTTTTCTTTGCATTCGTCAGGTCAACGCTGCAGATGTGAGCTTTTTCTTAACGCTCTCTCGTCGGAAGTACCAATGTATGTTCTCGCCGTTCCTGGGTAGATATAAACTGTCAATCACCTGTGGCACACACCCGCATACCTGTGACACACACCTACCCGTGGTATACGGGTATGTGCCACACGTGTCTGGCGGAAAGGGTTTGACGACGTAACCGACCGCGTTTTTCACATTATTCATGTCATGACCAGCGAGTCAAATTCGTCAAACCATCTTACTCTTCCCACTATAATTTTGGTGTACCCCTCGTTAAGGGGGTGATCACGAGAGCACCCAAACGTACGCTGCTAGATAGATAGATAGATAGATAGATAGATAGATAGATAGATAGATAGATAGATAGACAGACAGACAGAGACGCTAAGGGAGTACCTGCAGTACGCAAAGAAATGCTTCGCATTTAATAAACGCCAGGCCTGCGCGGGAACACACAGCACAGTCACAGCTATATGTCGGCGAACTCACTCATGAGTCAACTCACTTTCATATTAAGATATGATCAGTGCCTGCAAGAATTCCCTTTGTGCAGCGTTAGCACGTATTGAACAGACAGTTTGCAAAACGGGTACTTCAATGACGGACTACTGTACTTTAGTTCCATGAATTGCACTGCAGTGTTTATTGCATGAGAAAAAAGTGGAATACGAGCAGTGGGGAAGAATAATAAAAATAAGCCAAGGAAATGTGCTTGTGCCAAAAGATTAAAGCGACCAAAGTATATTTTAGATATTTAACTTATTATTATGAACCTAAATTGTAGCGTTTCTGTATTTCGCACTCACCGAGGGGCACCCAAGATCCATCTCACAACCTCCAGTTCAGGAGCGCGTAACATAGGCATTCTATTACAGTTGTTACTGTACCTATTTGATGCCATGAATGTAACTAGGCGAATGAAACACTCACACATAGAGTGTAAGCCCTATCAACTGATTAGTATTTCGGGTATACGCGCCAAATACAGGATCTGGTTGTGAGCCATGCCGTACAGTGGGTGGGAGATTAATCCTGTTTATGTATGGTTCTGTAACGTGCACTTAAATGTAAGTACACGAGTGTTCTTGCACCTCGCCCCCCAACGATATGAGGCTGCTGTAGCCAGGGATCGAGCCTGCGCGACACTTTACCTGCTATGGGCTCGTACAGCGGCTAAAGTACGCCCTTGAACAATAGATAGCCTTAGTTTACCGAGAGTGTGATAGCGTGTGTTAAGGAATAGCACTATCGTATCACACACTTCCTTTCGGAAAGAGAGTTTTGATATTGCTGAATGCTTTTTATGTGCTCAATATGTGTGAGTACGCGGCGTACCCTAGCGGAGATGGACGCGTTCAAAAGAAGTGAAAAAATACAAAACCTGAATATCCTCACCTGTTTCCCGACATGCAGAAATATTATGAATTTTCGACAGTAATAAAAATTGAATTTGAACCACGTACCAACGTCGAAAATCAGTATGTTGTAGAAATATTTGCAGTAATTATCTTCTTAGGGCTAAAAACTTTTCGAAATTGTAAGCGATCTCAAAAACTATGCTAATTTATCTAGAATAATCTGCGTTGAAGCTGCCGCAAGAGAAGTGAAGTCATTTTACGCAGTCATTTTCTGCGGAAGAAATAAATCTTTCCCAGAGCAAAGGCAAATTCAATACAAAGCGGCCTTCTGAAACGGCTGCCAAGTTTCACGTACACTATACGTTAACCAAGTAAACACGGTAATGGTAAACCTGAGAAATAGCCTGCGTATGGTTAACGCCATGAGTAGTTTAGTGCAGTGCGCATGCGCATTTCGACCCGCCTATTCCGCAAAGCCCGCCATCCGCTGCGCCCCGGTAAACTAAAACTGCCTAATATATTAGAACCCCAAACGAATGGAAGCACTTCTACGCGTTTTACCAATCGCACAGTATTGCGGTATTGAAACAACTTTTTTTTGCCTTTTTCGTTGCATTACTCCTTCCTTCAGGCCCACTCAAAGAACGGACACATTTGATACCAGGCGCACGCCACGCTCGGACGCATCGCTGCTGCTTCTCGAATTTTCTGTACGTTTCGTGTAAAACAGTATCGATTGAAGCTGACTGCCTTGTAAGGTTGTGCACGACCGAAGCGCGCACATGTTTGGAAATGAACACTTGCGGTGCTCGAGTTCAGTGTTATTTTGTCATGGCCGGAAAATGAAAGAGCTTTCGTATAGCCGCCACAACACTAACTGACCATTTCCAACTGGAAGCGAGAAGTTTTTATCTATCTATCTATCTATCTATCTATCTATCTATCTATCTATCTATCTATCTATCTATCTATCTATCTATCTATCTATCTATCTATCTATCTATCTATCTATCTATCTATCTATCTATCTATCTATCTATCTATCTATCTATCTATCTATCTATCTATCTATCTATCTATCTATCTATCTATCTATCTATCTATCTATCTATCCGCCTACGTCTGGGTGCTCTCGTGATCACCTTCTTACGCCGCGGTGGTGTAGCGGCTACGGCGCTCGGCTGCTGACCCAAAGGTCGCGGGTTCGATCCCGGCCGCGGCGGTCGCATTTCGATGCAGGCGAAATGGTAGAGGCCCGTGTACTGTGCGATGTCAGTGCACGTTAAAGAACACCAGATGGTGAAAATTTGCAGAGCCCTCCACTACAGCGTCCCTCATAATCATATCGTGGTTTTGGGACGTTAAAACAAAAAGAAAAAAAATCACCTTCTTAACTTGCGGTTAAACCAGAATTAGTATCGGAAGGGTAAGATGGTATGACGAATATGACTCGCTGGCCATGACATGAATGATGTGACCATCCCGTCGCGTACGCCGTCAAACCATTTCTGCCAGACACGCGTGGCACATACCCGTATACCACGGGCGGGTATGTGCCACAGGTACGCGGGTATGTGCCACATGTGACTGACAGTTCATATCTACCCAGGAACGGCGAGAACAGACACTGGCAATTTTAACGCGAGAGCGTTAAGAAAAGGCTGACATCGGCAGCGTTGACCCGACGAATCCAAAGAATAAATGTCAGGGTCCCAGCAGGAATCGAACCCCGGCATTCTGCGTGGCATACAAGTATTGTAGCACACAGTCACGCCAGGTCTCCGAACTGTTTTTAAAATAGACCCTAATGTTTGTAAGACGTCTATCCAATTTTATAAACATCACATATGCACTCCTATGATGCAGCCGTCACGTCGGGTTAACGCCATTTGTAGTTAAGCGCCATTCACTGAAGTTTATTTATGTAGTTGAGTCGAGGGCTACCATCCTCGCGAGCAAAAGCGCTACATATCTGCTTACCGCTTCTGGTGTTGCTAATATCCATGTTGCTGTTGGCATCGTTACGCAACTGTAAACAAGCTGGTTATATAAAACATATGCGACTGTTCGACATATGTCTGTGCGTACAACATTTGTACAAATCTTACGCGTCATTTCGTAACATTTCCCTGAATAAAAAAATTACAACACCTTCCCTCGGCATGCTTCGCATAACGTCGATTCCCAAGGCACGTGGGATCTGCCGAATTTTTTTATGTCAACATATCCTCATATCATATCAATGAAAAGAAAAGATGAGTTAACGTGACTGTTTTATTAATTTACTAACATGTTCGGTTGCGCACTCTGACAACCTGCCAATAATATATTATTGATGCATCTCACTGCATGATTTTTAAATTACGCTTTCTCGTACATTGCAAACAACATTTAAAACTCGTTTCACTGAATAACGTCACCAGCCAGAAAAAAAATGACGCGCGAATCTCGAAAGGACGTCTTGCACGTCCAGTTATTTCAGCGCTATGACGTCCTTTATTGCGAAAAAATCAACTACGTAGCCCAGAAATCAACTCTCGTCTTTTCACTGAGACGACGTAATTCAAGAGGTGGAGACAGTCACAGAGAGACACAGAACTTTATGAAGGTCCTGAGGAATACTCCCGCTCAAGGCGGTAGAGCAGCGGGCCGCTCCCACGTCGAGACGAGTAGGCCGAGCCTCACCGCCGCGTCGTGGGCCCTCGGGACGGCCCTGAGTTGATGTAAAAGTTCTGAGCTCCGTAGCGCAGAGACGAAAGATAAAAAAGGAACTTTAAAAAAAAGAAGTTAGCTACATCCAAAAAGACTGATATTGCATAAAATAAAGATCGGTAAAATATAGAAGTGGGGCGATGGAAAAATTATGCGTGAGTGCAATACAACAGCTGCACAAATGATTTATGCCAGTCACCGTAAACAAAGGCCCGGCGAAGACAACGGTGAGAACTTGAACAAAAGCGCATGTGTTTTCTTTTCTTCACTTCAGATGCATCCCGAGAAACCACAAGGGTAGAAACGGGTTGCCATAGTGACCGACACATTCCCGGTACAGGACTACTCGAGCCGTCACGCGTTGAGTGGCAAAGAAACTACTGAAACAGTTCTAGAAAAAAAAAGTTCAGGAAGCACGCAGCAACCGCGAGAACCACCGTCTGGCGTCTTCTAAATTTGGCTGGCCTATTTGTGATTCCCTTGAGGGACGAGATCTTCGCTTGTAACATACCGTTTTGCGCTGGCATGCCCTAGCAGGTGCCAGCTGGAACTACGTAGATTGGAAAGGAGGACAGCTGTAACTTAATGTTTACTTCTTCGTGCAACGCCCCCTGTCCCTCCATTTTTTTTCTTTTTCTTCCCGCTAGTTATTTGCGCCCAACTCTGCATGTTCCGAATTGTGAGTTAATTTTCGCAAATTTTCAGAAATCGTATCCCCCGGACTTCCTTAGTCAGCCGGACCCAAGTTTGATGATGGCTTAAATGAACATGTTAAGCTGAAAATAAAACCAAATTTTTGGCCGTAGTTTACAACCGCCTTCATTTTTTGGGCCTGTCGCATATGTTGAGAGTCGCGCATTTAAGTGAATTATCTGTTTTGGAAAAACGACAATTTATTGCACTGACTTAGAACCAGGCTCAGTCTGCAGCATGGCTTTGAAATTTGCATTTGTTTGCCATCAAAACAATTAAAGCGTACCAGAAAAAAGAATACCTCGAGTTCATGTTCAAAGCATATGCATAACCATTTAAATGTAATAATGTAAGCGAGAAAGATTCTTGCAGCAAGAAATATATGGCCATGACGCTGGCCATAATTACGTACAGTAGATTACAGTACAATACATAATATACTCTGAAGTGATCACCGCGTCACGTTTGGCAATGTGTTTTCAGCATGCGAATGATTTTCTATGCGGTCATCTTTGGAACACCTCGATAAGTATAGGGTGCTGTTTTTCTTGGGCAATACAGGAATTTTAAAAAAATCATATGACATTCAGGCTGCTCTGGATTTCGCACACGAACTGTACCTTCACGTCAACAAACTCTGCAACAGCTAAAATGCCACTGAAGTGACTAATTCACACAACTAGTTATTTACCTCTTTAATTATTCACTTCAGGCCAGATATTTATATGGGAAAGTTGTAGGGTGTCACAATTTATGGCACATTTACTTTTTTTTAGAAATCAGGAAAGTTCGATGTAAATTGCAGAAGTTGACCGTGAAGAATTTTTCAGCAATCGATCATCACCATAAACTTCAACGGCGTAGTGAGGCGTCACCGAGAAGCGACAGTGAGTGTTCTGAAAGATTAGAACAAAATAAACTATACCGTTGCTGTTTCAGACTTTCTTCAGTATACATTGATGGTGGTCTGCAATAACTTAAAGCTGTTCTTTTCGAGCTGTGCACAGGTTAATGTACTAACCTTGGCTTGAGCCTGCTGTACTATTCTTAAAATCCTAGTAGATTTAGCCCATACTTGTTGAAATTCTCAAGTCATGGAATTCTCAAGTTACTTGGGGTTCTCGAGGAGGGTTGGATAGAAGGCTCTCATATATAATTCGCTGAATTATTCCGAATGAACTATCATGGGATTAGTGATATCCAAACATGAAAAAACTTATTAACTGCTAACATTATTATTGCCATTCATAATAAAAGATTACGGCACCTTAACTAAATTAGTAATGTAGACTGCCATATTATTCGCTGGTATCCATGAAAAACACCTAGCCTTGATGTGACGGGGTTACGAATGAACTTAAAACCATAAATCATTGAACCTGAGTACAACCATTGCCAGAATACTAACCCAGCAGAGATTTCGTCACTGCTTCGGTAATGCCCAAACTGTAGTCCCTGTAGATGCAGGGAGGCCCTTTTCTGCGAATTCGCATCAATATTTGCGTTCATCAATTCATGTCCCCTTGCATAAAAAGAATAAGTAGCAGATATCATCATTCATCTGGCCTCTTGCAGCACACCTACTACTCTGGTGTACTTTTGCATAGCTTTCTTTGGAATCTACCGTTCTTGCGTAATATAGTGTCTGCTTTATCTTAAAGAACCGCGCAGAGGTAGACAAATGAGACACTGTCAAGAGGAAACATTATGAAACTTTTGACGTATCTTTTAGAATAGCATTGTGAAATATTCAATTTTACGCCTACGGGGTCGCAACTTTCCGAAGCTTCTTGACAGATAAACCAAATAAAAATAAAAGTATGCGAAGCTAGACGCAGTTCTCTGAACTTGTTTTTCAACAGACTGTATTGATGCATAAGGATCATGCTTCAAATGGAAGTTATCGTGCAACGTTGCTTCAAGGCTGCTATTAGCAAAATTTTCATAATCTTACTGGTGGACCAGTAATGAAATAAGGCGGCATACGTTCTTTATCTTCAAAATTAAAGTCTTTCCCTGTATATTTAAAACAGTTGTAATACTTTGGATAAAATCGCCACATTTGTCGTATAAACGAGTCTATAGCTTCGCTAGCTATGAGATGCGACAAAAAAAAATATGCCAAAGCTTTAATAACTGTTAATACTGTAGCCGTGAGAGCTTTCATATGAAGAAATACCATTCAATAACATCGACACCGTGCGCAACTTGTAGCTCACTGTACTGCATTTGTTATCGTCAGAGAATTAGAACCTCGATGTTGGCCGGTACTTCGCCATCCGAATCCTACGCGACTTGACTGGGAGGTGATGCTGCTTAGCTGCTCTGACCTCGGGGCCCTAGAGGCCCTCAGTGCGCGAGCAAAAGCAGCGGTGTCGTCTAATGACTTCCCCGACTGAGGGTGCCATCTAGTCATTAGGGCCCTTTCGGGGGACCCTACATAAGGTTTTATAATAAGGTTTCACACCACCACCACCTGATCGAAGGCAGCCCTACAGTATTTGCCGTTAGCCCTGCGATGAAGGCCATACTAATGAGTGGTTTAGATCAGGCGTCTCCTACTCGCTTCAGATAGCGGGCCGCAGTCACGAAATTTAGTCCCACTGGGGCCGGTACACGAGATAAGGTTAAGACGAGGGGGGGGGGGTGGAGCTTGAGAAATATGTCCGCTAAAGCTGCCACTTGAAAGAAGGCCTTTCCCATACCTCATTTATGGGTCATTTCTAAAGATAATTCGAGGTCAGAATTCGAGAAATATATCGAGATCGATCTCCAGAACTTAGACTAAAATCCGGAGACGCTGATTCTGAAGTATATTTTTCATTCGCGGTTATGTTTCAGAACATGGTGACCACATTCGGTGCCTCACGAAAAACAAACGCTTCAGACCAGTCACGTCTGCGTATCTTACCCTAATGAATTAAGGTTTATTAATCGCATTAGGCGAGAAAATAAGGCTAGTACCAGTTACTGAAGTCATATAATTTTATTCTTTGTGAAGCACCAAATAACGGCTAAAGTTCTAAACACGCATACTTGATATTTTACAACGCTTAGCTGCAACGAGAAAAAAAATGCCACATTAACTTCATGTGAGAAATCTATCCTCATGGTAGATCACAGTTGTTCGTCTTCGACCGGACTTTTTCACTTTCAGCAAGGAGAACAGTTGTTTGCGCAACTAGGTGCTTCCGAACATGGCGTTGATCCTAGCAACCTGTCAACGTAGCGCCAGGACATGGCGGGCCGCTAGCGATGGGTCCGCGGGCCGCGTGTTTGAGAGACCTGTAGTAGAGTTTATAGCAATTATTCATCATAGCCGAGAAAGGTCAGCATGTGACTGTTCACTCGCTTCCATGCCAGCGGTGGCTTCATAGTTAATGAGCACGATAATAACGTTGTTCGGTCACCTTTTAAAGAGAAGAGGCACTTGATGCCCC
This sequence comes from Rhipicephalus appendiculatus, assembly GCA_030522465.1. Classification (NCBI taxonomy): domain Eukaryota; kingdom Metazoa; phylum Arthropoda; class Arachnida; order Ixodida; family Ixodidae; genus Rhipicephalus; species Rhipicephalus appendiculatus. The sequence goes on from JALIZH010016166.1 coordinate 17,697, forward strand.
ACTATCAAGACCACATGCTGTAAGAAATCTTCACGTGATAACACGGGTCGTCACGTTCTTTCTGTGGAATACCTTAGATTTTGTAAAGGCCAATCAGCGACACCACCTGAACTCTCAATTCCACTTTCGCATGCCACTTGAATTCTACTTAAACGAAAATCCTTGCCTCGATTGTTGCAATAGGGACACCTCAGACCGTCTATAAGAATGCGATGGCCAGGGAAAATACGTGGAAGTACAAGCACATAGGTAAATTACGCCTCGAACAAGTATCACGGAAAACCATTCTTGTCTCGGCAATACTTGTATATATGAGAGGAGAGGTGCAACATAAGACGATATCTTGAGTGACATCGAGTGGCGTGACAGCCAATGGGGACACGCGAATTGAATTTCGTTAGCAAATCTTGCATCTGTTTGCCCATCCAAACAAAACAGAGGTTCTGCGCAAGATCGAGCTTGGAGTGATGGGAAATTATTGAATAAGGAATGTCGATGGAGCCAACGTTTGGCCAAGCGGACTTGTCTTAGTAATCTTTTTGCCATTTTCGAGTTACACCTTAAAGGGGCACTAAAGAGCAAAACGACTTTTCACGTATTAGTAAAGAACAATTCCACAATCCCGAAAACACTACTCTTATCAGTGATGCCAATTTAGCGGATATTCCGCTAAATCTGGCGGATTTTATTTTATTTTGACGGGGAAAAAATTAGTCTAGCGGCTAGCGGATTTTTTGACGGGCCATTTTCAAACATGGCGGATTTCTGGCGGATGCCTCAAGCAGTGCACCCGATTCAAATTCGTCGGGAGGATTGCCGAGAAAGTTGGAATATCTAATAAGCGAAATGTAGAGCTCGTTCACAAGATCCCCTGCCCGGCAAATTGCGTACAAGAAGCTCTACGGTCGGATGAATGATGGCGATGAACCACTCAAGATTGTGCAAGCGTGCAGGACGCGGTGGCTATCCCTCGAAATAGCTGTATCAAGGATCGCAGACCAATGGACCAAATTGTAGACGCACTCAGAGTTGGCGAGGCGCACTGAAAAGTGCTATGCGGATGAGGTGCTGTATGGTATGTACGAAAACTAGATCAATCTGGGGTACTTGCTTTTTTTGAAACCGATTCTGACACATGTTCAGAATTTTAACAAGGCACTCGAGGCGATAGATGGGTATCAAACAAAGCTGCTGAAAGACTTCATGACTTTGCTTCCGAGCTTGGTTCAAAAAGTTCTAATTCCGACAGAGCAGATGGACTTTCCCCCGTTCAGGCTTGAGGACCACTTTAACCCCAGTGCACATCCGGGCTACCTTTTGAGACGGACGTCGTTGACAACATGAAGGCTGAGAAGACCAACGGGTTCTCTCTCGCAGATGAAGCTCTGATGCGAGAAAGCTTCATAAGGTTTATTGGCGAAAGTGCGTTGGCGGGCTGGTTGGTTGTTCATGCTAAGTTTCTACAGCGCTACTGGACGCGGACGGAGAGGAACACGCAAACACACACACAGCGCTGACTTTGAACTGATGTTTATTTTTTCGTATGCACGTGACTCGAGTCACGTGGTTTATTACTACGCTAGTAGATCAAATCAAACAGCGACTTCCCAACATCACTGTTCTCCAGAAGACGTATTACTTTTATTGGTCGATAACACTTTTTGCGTCATGAAGGAGCCATTTATTCATCTGCTGGAAGCAATGGCACTGCACCCCGAAAACGATCGCGAAAATTCAAAACCAGTGGAGCAAAATCACCCTACTTTACTGGGAGCAAATATCGTCCACGCAATCGTTCTAGTGTGAAGTTCACTCCTATAAGGACGCCTGTGGTGAAAACCCCTTCGCCGAGTTGGCCGGATTTGTCATGTCCATGGTGGTGCTGCCCTACTCAAATGCCGAAGTAGGGAGAATGTTTAGTCAGCTTAACATAGTAAAATCCAAGCTGAGGTACAAGCTGAAGCCTTAAACAACAAAGGTCACCGCCTTCGTAAGAGCGGTGATGAAGCGACAAAGGCAGAGTTGTTTTGATTACAAACTTATTGTGGTGGTTGCTAGTGCAATTGGGACTTCTGCAACGTATGTGCAACCAAGTCACCTTTCTGGTCCCTCAACAAGTACCAGCAGTCCTGTGGAGATGGTATCAGATGACGACAATGGTGACGAAGACCTCGATTTGTTTTTCAGTGACCTGTGAGTTCTTCTTTTTTCGCTCATCATTGTGAAAATTTATAACTTTTAGCCTCATCGGTGATGAGGCTGACGACAACCGCAGTACTGAAGCCTCTAGTATTCTAGTTTTTTTTATTGCGACATAGACTTGCCCTTAAGGCATAATATCTTGTGTGTATGTGTATTAAATGTGCGCCGTTAGGTAGGTGTTTTGTATGAAGTGAAGTAGAGTCTTGTGGAATGTGTTGTCATGTATTCAGAGGTGTCACGGAATGCCACTTTTTCGACCCCTCGTCATGCTTTAACGCACGCCGCACCCAACCCGCTGACCGGCGCACCGTCTTGGACGTCAGGGACTTGTTTTTCGTAGAGCCGCGAAGAGCAGCGGAAGGGAGTGTCGCTGCCGAAGTTGGCTCTTTGTTGAATACCGAGGCGACGGCAGGTATACGGAAATCCGCAGTGAGCCCCGAACTTTTTGGCTGCAAAACGCTCGGCATAAGAATGGAGGCAAGATGCGTTCCCACGGTAGGAGCTGCCCGTGCATGAGCCGCCTACGCAGTCACCGTAAACGGGTTGTCGCGCTTGATGAGGGGGAGAACCCTCCCCTAATTAAAAAGGGGCGTCGTAAATATTTTGAAGGCGGACTTTTGCGACACTGAAACGCGCATGATTGGACCCATGTCGATGGCCCCTTTTCCCCCCAGGAAGAGTGAGAGGACACAGAAGGGGATTTAAGCGCAGGTTAGAGCCCTGCTAATCAGTCTAGCTGCTTGACTAGCATGGTAGAAGTAGATCAACGAGTATCTCCTAGAAGTTTTTAGTGTGTGCTTTGTATCGGCTGGCCACCTAAACTTAGCCGTTCGCCTAGTTGAGACACGTCTGCAACGTAGGCATCAGGGACTTCAGTCTCAGGTTAGCTCAACCTCCTGAGATCTCCTTCAAGCACTGACTCCCGGAAACATCGGCGTTGCAACTCGGACCCACCGACATCGGAGCCGTGCCAGAAATCTTCGGGACTTCTCGCATCCGATCGTCGTGGACGCAACGCTGCCGGTCATCACACGTATGCTTCACCTGTTTATATCATCGAACTTTTCGCGTTTCTTCGGTTTTGTTTCATTCCATTGTTAGTCTCGCGTTAATTGATTTTGTGTATTTTTGTAAGCTTATTGTTTGACTCTATTTGTTCATTGTTAGTTTATTGAAGTGTGGTAGTTAGTGTGCTCGTGCCGCAATAGCTAAATTAAAGCTGTTGTTTTGTCCAAACACTTCTCCGATCTCTTCACTGTTTCTACTTGCGTACGGAACGGACGAACCCGCTATCATTCCCGTCGCCGACTTCGCGCCGGCGACACAGTAACAGCAAAAACCGTAACAGAGGTCATAAGTGGTTGTGTCACCGTTGCGAAGGCCGGCTTGCAGGAGGTGACGGGAGCATTCCCACTGCAACGTTACACTATTTGGAAGACTGTTTTATATGTTATTTCAGCTCTCATAATTTTGGGGAGCTTTTAAGAATGATGAGGGTTTCTATCGTACAAAATTTCACTGTTTTTTAAAATGAATTGGGTCTTAGCGGGAAATTTAGCGGATATGTTTTAGAATCTAGCGGAATCTGGCGGATTTATCATTAATTTTTAGTGGATTTCTCACGCCCACCGATGGCAACACTGACTCTTACCGCGACAAGACGCTTCGTAAGCGAGAAAACGCGCGAAAAGAAAATGCGGGTGGAGACGCCACCTCGAGATTCCTGCACCAAACACGGTGACGTCATAGATTTTGAAGGCGTCTACTGGGTCCTACGTAGCTTCTAATCGATGAAGTACATTGTCATCTGTGGGTGCCAGAGACCTAGCATACGAAGTTTCAAAAAATTTCTTCGAGCCAATGTCACAGAAATGCGAAAAATACATTTTGAAATTTTTGACGTCACACGCGGAGATTTCGGCGCGAAATTTAAAATGAAACTTCAACCTTGATTTTCTCCGCTAATAATTAACTTATGATAGTGAAACCTATGACATTAGAGTTCTCAGAGTGCAGTCTATCAATCTAAACCAAGTCATTGTTTCTCTTTAGTGTCCCTTTAATAAGGTTTCTTTTTGCTTCTCTTTCTCATAAAGCCTACAAAAATCTGTTGGTAATGTTAAGACGTTTATTGGCGACGATGCACATTACTCCATGAGCTCTCAGTGCCGCTAGCGTTGCCAGTTATATGTGGTACTTGCGTAGCAGTCACCAATTCAAATATTCCGCAGCCACTTGGTGTCACGGTACGGAAGATAGAGACGCATCAGTCAACGGCCTTCCCCCGCAAAAGTTGAAATAATCAAGCACAAAACATGGGCATCAGCTCAATCGATTACACCGGGCGGCAGCAGACCGGCTGACGAAGGTGGAGGCTCTGCGATGCGGGTGAGCAAAAGAGTCGGCGGGAGGAATTCACCCTGTCCCCTCACTATCGCCCCTCGTTACGTGGTTGTTCACGCCCCGCAGATGTTTTCACCGCAGGTCTTACTTTGTTTCTTTTAAGATGTATCTTGGTAGAATGGGAAAGAGAATTAGTAGTAATTGCAGGGAGGCACGCCAGTCTGGCACTGAGATCTGTCGAGACGCTCAGGCCCGCAGACAGAAGCATCCGAACGTCTGCACAGCGGCCACCAAGGCGTAGCTCGGCGTCAGGAAAGAGGAAAGTTCTAGTGACCTGGCATGCCTTACTTTCACTTGGCAATCCAGCACGCCAGTCAACCGCTCTTACAGACATTAAATAAAAAAAAAACCGCACATGCAGACGTAAGCATACAGCACCCTATGTTAATTGCTCAAGAAAACAAGTGCTTTGTCAGCAGATGATGAGATGAGTAGGTCTAGGCTGCTATTTATTCTATTTGCAGAATCAAATCAGGTAAGTTAACCGCACAGAAAGGTTGGGTTTTTGCACTTTTCTTCAGGACGAAACGAAAGTTGAAAATAAAGATGGGAAGAATAGTGCGAAAATAGAACAGGCTTGCAAAAGAAAGAGCTGATGAAAAACGAAGGAATTACACTGCAAGTACTTAAATCAAGTTTCCGAGCCTAGTAAATGTGATTAACAAGAAATAGCGCTACACTATGAAAAACTTGACGCTAAACCAGCTGGTTTTGAAACAATGGCCCCAACTCCCTGTTTTTTTTTAGTTTGGATTGATAAAAATCTAGAATTTAACATTTACACAAAAAATTGGGGGGACCCTTAAGCTTCGCCTTTAAGAGTTGAACGCGATAGCGATATCCCGTCCCTTACTGCGTACTTTAATCACTTAGTGCATACTATGTAATGGGTAGTATGGTTTAAACCAGGAGAAATTATGCGCGGCAAATGTGAGAAATGTTTTCGAACTTGCTATGCACCCACTACGTGGTGTTAAGGGAATACGCGCAGTAAGGTGTGTGCCGTTTGTAATGGGTGGCTGGCTTTAAACTATGGAATCGTTATGATAGTCACATATTCTGACGCCCGATGGCAATTTACGCTTGTACCACGCAATATTCCTGGGATATTACATGTTATATTGCGACGCCTATATAAAGGACGCTTGCGTTTGCGAAGCACGGAAGTTATTTTCACTGCATTTCCAAGCAGAGGAAGTTATTTTCACAGTATATCCAAGCAGAGGCATGGCTGTGTGGTAGAACACCTGCTTGCCACGCAGACGACCCGGGTTCGATCCTCACTCGGACCCGAAAATTTTTATTATTTATTTTATTTGCATCTTTCTCGATTTTTCGGTCACGGACAAGATGATGATTTTTCGGTCACGGACAAGATGACGATTTTTCGCTCACAACCAACGACGCCGACACCGACGCCGGAATTTCTGCGAAACGAGCTCTTTAACGCTATCGCGTTAAAAATCACTAGTTCTGTTTAAACAGTACTGCACATTAATTTAGTCTGTGCACTGTAATGTAAACTCGAAGTTCGCTACGCTCTCTTATATATGGAATCAGGGTTGCCGTTGGACAGATATGAAAAGAAGCCATAACTGAAGCCGGAAGTAACCAAAGCAGCCGCGCCATTTAATTTAAGCGCCAAATTTGTAGCGAGATGGAAAAAAAAGTTATATTATATATAGAGTTGTTAGTATTCAACAGTAAAAAATATATCACTTTCAATAAGCAAAAACGAATCCGAGTATAACGAACACAATATTTTTCCCTCTTGTTTGGTCTCCAAGCGACATGTAAGTTGCAAATAAATTATTAAATTATTATACTTTCAGTGCACCTGCATTCAGTTTGTCGACAATAGATAGAGTTCTTGCAAAAGTAATATTGGGTCAACAATTCAGCAAGAACAATAAATGTTGAAGCTGTCTTTTTCTTGAAGCCGTAGACTGACATTACTACACAGTTATAAAAATACCAGTCCATCCTCAAATAGAGAAATTTAATCGAAGATGAAGAGTCCAGCTTCATTTTGTTGCTGATATCTCTTTGACGCCACTGTGCTTCAGCATGAGAATCTGGTGTCAGCACTGCCTCATATATCCACGCGTTTCCTCACATGGCCGCGTCCCTTCGTCTTTGACGGAGGGACGCTCGTTGGATGCCTCGATGGGCACTAGCCCGCTGGCGGGGCAAGGACATGTGCGCGCCAACATGAGAGAAAAACTTGCAAATAATGGTTATTCTTTAGACTTGCTTTGTGTTTTATCTTCAATTATTATGAAAAAAATGACCAATGACTGCGGCCAAAGCGGCCAACTTTTCCGCCCGGAGAAAATCAATCCTGGCGCGATCCGGGCAAGCGGCCGCGGATTTTCCGCTTTTGCAGATAATCCGCGCCCGCTTTCCGGATCCGCGCTTGGTGTGAACGTGCCTTAACTCCGCTCGTACTTGAAGGATTAGAAACATTTTTGCGGCAGTCGATGCGTGAGGCAATAAACTCCTTCACTGAGGCCATTTCGATGGTTACTTGGGAAAGTGTTGCTGACCTCGTAATAGTGTTTTTTCTTCCGAACACGCGCACTTTTACTTTTCGATTTTGTATTCCTTTATCCAAGGACCCACGTCGCGAAACGAGTTGGAGCACTCTGTATAAATCACTTCTGAATATTTGGTCGGGCCATCTTTATATTCACAAAAAAAAAAACGCAAGTAACATTGCATCGGGACCGCATCTAGCAAAGTTTTATGTGGCAAAAAAATAAATAAAGAAACACTACTAATTATAACATGCTGCTCTAGCATACCATACACTCGAAGTAAAGGAAAATGCTCAGAGCGCGGATATCGTGAATTTCATTAGCACCTAGGCGTAAGATTGAGTCAAGCTCTCTTTCTTTAAGGGAAAAAGAAAAAAATATAAATACGCGTTCGCTTCACTGCCGCAAACGTTCATTAACGCTGTCCCGCAATGATGCGGGCTCACCGCATTTCATTGCTAGGAATGTTTAGAGGCACTTGTAGCTATTGGATTTTTTGGCACCTTTGTCTATCACAGCGGATAAATAAGGATTGCCAAGGCATGTTTTACCTAGACGGTATCACAGCATACAAACAAGTGCGACGGGACAGTCTTCCTGCACACCAGCAACTACTTTGTTAGTTACTTCATTTGCTATAGAGACAAGTTTAGCATAGAAGCGTACACTCGCAATATTTCCACCTCAGCTTCATTCCCCGCTTCTCAGAAGCGTAATGTCACGTGTTAACGCGATAGCGTTAAAGGGTTCGTTCCGCAAAGCTTGCGGCGTGTCGGTGCCGGTGTCCTTGGTTGTGAGCGAAAAATCCGCGTTGTCTGTGACCGAAAAATCTAGAAAGATGCAAATAAAATGAATAATAAATTTTTCGCTCCCAGTGAGAATCGAATCCTGGCCTCCTGCGTGGCAAGCAGGTGTTCTCCGGACAGAGCTACGCCATTGCCATAAAGTGGTTCGGAAAAAAATATAGTGTGAATAATATCATGTATAGTGGGAGGAGTATCCTTAAAGCACGTAATTGTGGCGGAAGCGTCAAATCGTGCCAGGCGTCCAAACACGTGAACTGCGCAACGAGTGAGTGCCTTTAGAGGCCCACCCATTACAAAACGCTCAGACATATTTAATCATCTTCAACAACAAAAGCATCCACAAAGTGAGCAGCTGCGTAGGTTCCCGTGTTGCCTTACGGACGTGTAGTGGGCTCTTCGCTGATTCGCAAAAGGAAGAATTATGGCGTAGTGGGCACTGGGCGACTAAACTTGCTGTTGGAATTCTAAGACAGTTGGGAACGCGAATGTTACGCGCACACAAGTTCGTTTTCTCGTGGCACTTTTGAGGCATGTACCGAGAAGCGAAGTTCGGCTAGCAATGGACAAGGCGATGTGCGCAGGTCCCGATAACGCTATCTAGTTCTACTCTTAGCTGAAGCGTCCTCTAATTTTTTTTTACTTTATCTGTGTTTCCTGAACGTACGTGTAGGAGTCTGCAAACGGTGGAACGGTCATCCTGCTGCGTTTCGTCTTTCGAACACTGTTTTGTAAAGCTTGTGAAAGAAAGGTGTGGTTTCTATACCAAATAACCGGATGAACCAAATGACGCGTCATACATAGTTGACTTCTCAACACATATTTGCACGATGGGCGGGTTACTCACCCATCGTGGAACAGTGATGTTGTAATGTGCGTATAAGTTGTACATGTTCTATAAATTAGTAGAGATCAGATGTCCCTTAGACACTTGACCACATGGAGCTTACGCGGAGGTGGCCAAGAAGACCAAATGTTGTAGTTCAATATTTAAGTTTGAATGATGAGCGCTCTGACTGTTTGCTTGAGAAATCTTCTCTTACAAGGACACTTCAAATATTCAACCAACTTTTTCTTTACACAATGCCGCCCAATGCAGCCCTCCTCTGCCCTTAAAAAAAGAACTCTTGCCACCATTAAAATATAGTAAATTAAGAGATGCCTTAAAGACTACAGCTGATAAGTGAATAAAATAATGTTTGGCTTCATTTGGCATATGGGAACCACAATTGACCTTTTGGAGGATGCATTTCAAATTGAAGGTACTGCCTGTAGAAACCACTTGAATTTTCAAATGGAGCTGATGACACGTTTGAATTTTAGGATGATTTCTGAAACGACACAGAATATCGCGAATAAAGGAAAGATTACCATAAATTGTTGATTGTGTCGCGTCGTCTCACGCAATATTATATGTATATAGCACCATGCACATACTGTAGTATTTACTATAGGCTGCATGCTGCTGCATTAAAGACGCAGCTCGGCGATATACCTAAGTAAGGGTTATTTTTGTCATATCCTGTGTGCAATAAATCTTTAAGAGTTAAGTGCGAACATGGTGACGTAGCGTTCCAGACCATGTGCCTAGGACACTACGCAGCGCAATTTTTTGCCAAAAGCCCGGTATACATCATGCCCCTCTACTATTGCTGGAAGCCGAGTTAGAACTGCAGAAGACTGTTTAATCAAACACGCCCTGAAAAGTATTCAGCATTGGTGGCACAAATCGCTTTCACTACGTAAACAATTCTTTTGGGCGATTCTGTCTAGAAATGTTGTTCTTCTGCATTGTACACAAGAGTTACTGACACTTCGATTTCAAGACGCAACATATTATCCTAGAGATGACGATAAATTCCACGATTTGACTAGTCCTGTAAGCTACGTGGAAGACAACTAGAACGTCCACTGCGGAGGATAGAGAGTGGACGTTTATTTAAGGTAAAAGGGAACGGGGCATATTTCAGCCTCTATAGTTGGGATTCGACGGCCAGGGCTCCACTGGCTTTGGCCAACCACCGGGCCTGAATCAGGAGCGTGAGCAGCACTTCTGGGTCTGAGCTGGCGAGTTGCACTTCCCATTGCTCCATACTAGGTATTGGAATTCAATGGACTAAATAGTCACTCCGTGTAATTTTAAATAGGCTCGTGAGTTTTTGAAATCCTAGCAAGTAGGTGGGAGAGTTAAGGCCATGCGCACGCAGAGAAATGTAGTTTTACGCATTCAAATTACACATATTTTTGTATGCCTGAGAAGAAAGAAAAGAACCAAATATTGCCGGTCTACAAACCGCTCTGGAAAGGCGTGCGTAGCGAAGCAAGCACGCACAGTATGGAAAAAAAGACTAACTCTTTGCGAGAATGGCAGGTCTATAATTCCTTCTCTTTCAATGAAATGAGAAATTGCAAATATCGAACAAAACGTCACCTGTTGCAGTGGAAATTACACTAGGGCAGCATTGTGTTTTTACTGTGAAATATCAATTATTTAACAAAATAAGTTGGATACCCTAGTTCGCGTGTTCGTTCGTAATTGCTAAATATTCCTTGACTAAAAATTGGGAACAGTAACTATCCGAAAACTGTGCCACGTAACCTGGAAGAAGAGAAGCAACTGATTTCCGGTAAGCAACTATAAGGACTAAATGAAGACAGAAGAAACATGAAGCAACACTCGGATATTCTATTCAGTCTGAACTGAAGTACTGCAGAATATTTATGGATTTGCGCGAATATTATGAGGTGTGCCAACGAAAAAACAGCGTTTCAGCCACTAGAAAAGGCAATTTCTTAGAACGGCCTCCCCGTGTATTAACTAGCATATACTAGCACATACCGTTTATAAGGTATTTTAACAATGACCATGTTCACGCTTATGAAGAATTATTTTAAGCATCTCTGTTAAGGGAACCTTAGAACCCCATTTCAGCAGGGCGAACAAGTCCCCGAGCACGTACATAAAATTAGCAGGAACAGTTGGGCGAGTTGGTTGAAATTCATGTTCGAAAAAAAAAAAAACACATGAAAAAACCACAACACAAAGGCACGAACAGCGCGTCGTCATGCCTCTTTCTTACCTCTGTGTTGTGGTTTTTTTTTTGCGCTTTTTTCAAACACGTACATAGAGCTGTCATAGTCTTCAGATAAATATTTTCCTTTGTATAGCAGCATATTTACAGCATCGCAAAAGCGAGAGCTTGCCTTTTTTGTGCTGCTTTTTCTCAATCACCGTCACTGTACCAAATACTTTCGTCGATCAAGAAGACCCATAATGTCCATTTACAGAAGGACTCGGATCTTTTAAGACTGTGGCCAATCGGTGTGTGCTACATAACAGCGGGAAGCAAGTCACAGCGGGCATTATCAAGAAAAAAGTTAATGTTTACGGATAAAAGGCGTGTCACAAGCCTCATGCCAAAATAAACGTGTATGCTTCCACGTTCGAGAGCTAAAACTATATTACATTCAATAGGAACTGTTAACGAGGCAGAATGATACGTGACTGTGCCAAGAGCTAAAGAAAAGTGGCTGGCCCCAAGCAGGCATTTTTCTGTTATTTTATCCATAAAAGGTTACACTTCGGTACAGTGCTGTTGCACTATGGTATAGCATTGCTTCTATTATCAAGACATCGTTATGATTTTTGACACAACGTGAAATAAGTAGTGATAGAAGAACCATTTTCCTCCTGTAATAAATACACTTTACTAACTAGTAGATTTTTTCTCTTTCTAATCCTTTTCCACTCTACTGATATTACTCTATCCATAAGTCGTATTTTTTTCTGATAAAAGCTCTCATTTTGATGTGTTAGTAATATGCACGAACAGTATATTTCATTTTCGCCGCTAGACCCTCTGTTTTTTGGTACTTATTGCTGTAATGAAATACATGTAGATCGTTTGTCAGTTATCTGATTCCGGTAAACATTCATAACTTGTTTCCTACAGAATATATTGCTTTTTGCTTATTTTTTCATTCGAGAGTTGAGTACCCACATATCACCGAGCGCCAGGTCGAGCGCTCCTCGATGAATTACAAAAAGAGGCCAAGTCTCGTTCAGCACTGGGGAATCGAATGGTGTGCCTTGCCTTGGAGGCAGGCGCTCAACCATTTCACCAACACGGCAGTCAAAAAAAATTTGGCAGATCCCAAGTACCATGGGAATCGGATGTTATGCGAAGCATGCGGCGGTAAGCTGACAGGGTTGTAATTTTTTTATTGAGTGATACGCTACGAAATGACGCTTAAAGATATGTACAAATGTTGAACGCACAGACCTATGTTGAACAGTCACATATGTTTCATATAACCAGTTGTCTACAGCTGCGTAACGATGCCAACAGAAACATGGGTATTACAACACCAGAAGCGGTAAGCTGATATGTAGCGCTTGTGCTTGCGAGGATGGTAGCCCTGGAGAGTGCTAAGTAAACCAACTACAATGGACGGCGCTTAAGTATGCAATTCACGTTAACCCGACATGACTCCTTCATCATAGGAGTACATATGTAATGTTTTTAAAATCAAGACAGCCAGCACTGCAATTACAATTGACGTTTTGCCAACGTTACACCTGCATAGGGTCTTTTTCCAACGCAGTTTCGAGAACTGGACGTGGCTCTGTGGTAGAAGACTTGATAGCCACGCAGAATGGCTTGGGTTCGATTCCTGCTGGGCACTGATTTCTATTCTTTGCATTCGTCGGGTCAACGCCGCCGATGTCAGTTTTTCTTATCGCTCTCGCATTTAAACGAGCAATGTTTGGCCTCGCCGTTCCTGGGTAGATATAAACTGTCAAACACCTGTGGCTCATACCCGCATACCGCGGCCCGTGGATCTACGGGTATGAGCCACACGTGTCGTGAGAAATGAGTTTGATGATGTATGCGACGGGATTTTCACGTTATTTAAGTCACGAGCAGCCAGACATATTCGTCAAATCCTCTTACCCTCCCACACTAACTTTGGTCGACCTCATGTTAAGGAGGTGATCACGAGAGCACCAAGACGTAGGCGGCTAGATAGATAGATAGATAGATAGATAGATAGATAGATAGATAGATAGATAGATAGATAGATAGATAGATAGATAGATAGATAGATAGATAGATAGATAGATAGATAGATATAGATAGATAGATAGATAGATAGATAGATAGATAGATAGATAGATAGATAGATAGATAGATAGATAGATAGATAGATAGATAGATACATAGATAGATAGATAGATAGATACGAAGATAGAAACGCTCAAAGTGCTTGCAGTACGCAAAGAAATGCTTCGCATTTAAAAGAAAAGCCTTGACTAAGTTGTGGTGGTCTCATGCCTCCCGTTTTCCTTAAGAATGAGTGTCTTTCCAAGTGACTTGAATCTTTCTTTTGCTAAGCGCCTGGCCGGAATCGCGCTTATATCCAATTAATTTTGTAGCGCGAATACACGGGAACACAAAAGAGGCACGAGAACACAAACACACAACACCATGGGCGCTTGTGTAGCGCCGTGTGTGTGTGTTCTTGTGACACTCTTGTGTCCTTGTTTATTCGCGCTGCAATATTAATGGAGAATTCCATACCAACAAGCCCATGCTGCAAATCACAACACCGCATTGCAAATTATGTCTATTTTACTTGTAAGTATCCGGTGGTAGCAGTTCTCTGCCTCCTACAGCAGCGGTGGACACTTGATCACATTACCAAGGCTGCGGTGGGATAAGACGATATTTATGGGACCACGTTTCGAAATCACCAATATATCGCAGAGCGCCGTGTCGCATACACCTCTACGCATTAGGTAAAACTCGTGGGTTGACCGCCGAGAATGAGAGCTGAACCCATGGTACCTCCCGCATTGCAGGCCGAAGGTATATCATTGTGCTACCTCTTTTCAAATAAATCTTCATCTCGGCCGACAAAAAAAGAAGTGCAAGTGAATTCATCTATATTTCAAAAAAATTGATATCACGGCATAGTACATCTAAAGCGATAAAACCTCAATAGCATTATTCAACCACACGAACTAATGAATAGAATACAGCGCAATAATAGATTGTTAAATGATGTTCTCATGTGTGTGTACACTTAGGCCATTATATTTACCGTACTTCCGGTGGCCAACACCAAACATCTCCTGAACTTTGGTAATTGTACTGCGCATGGAGGTTCCCAAAGATATAGCTTACGAAATAGTCAAGATACCTTATCCCGCTAAGTACTACGTACGCTTCGACAAAAGCTGCGCTTCGAATTGAAACATATGTTCCACAAAACTGGTTCACGGCAATTGCATTTAGAAGAGCCGAGTTTATAGAGTATATAGGTCAAAATAAATATCAGTTAGACCAACCTATAAAGGCGTCGTAGCAGAATGCAATCGGCAATGAAGCAATCAAACGGGATATCGACGCCAGAGGTTCAGACCTACAACAGCCGTACAGGTTTGTCTTTGAGGGGCTGAGCTTGCCTTGCTCCCGCGGTAAAGGCACTGGCACTGCTGTTGACAGCCAGGAAAGAGCCATTTGTGCGAACTGCACCATTACCACTCTTTGTTGCGTCCCCTCGCAGGAGCAGCAGGCGTACAATGTAGGACGCGTTTCGCGCCACGTCACCACCCAGAGGCTCATCAAGTATGCTCCACGTGAGCACAGTCAGTATGCCAGTGGCCACCATCAGGGAGAGGCCAGAGCGGAGAACGTATCGCTTGATCTGCGAACGGCGCCTCAGCCCACCACTGCCCTGTGGCGGCTCGGCAGCGTTGACGACAGCGTCCACAGGCAAGCCAGGTGGGCTGTTCACATGTTCCACTGGCGGAAGTTGAACCTCTGGTGCAGACGCTTGAATGTGTGGACGAGCCAGCATGCACCGTTCATCCGATGGTGACGCGGGTGCCGACAACACCGTCACAGGGGAAAGAGACGACGGGCTGGAAGGCGACGAGGAAGGGCTCCGTTCTGCCACTGACCTAGTCGTTCGACGCAAGTCAGCACCTGGTCTGGGAGCTCCGGCAGCACCACGTGGTTGATGACGTGAACTATGGATGTGGATGGGCCGCCGGCTATCGCAATACTTCAGAATGTGACCTCTTGCCTGGACTCCCTGTCCCTCTGCCAGCCTCTCGCGTGCAGTGTGATGTGGTACGAGAGAAGCCCGGCTTCCCAGGGAGAGTGACATCGGTGACGGTACCTGTCGGGATTCTGTGCGGCCACGTCGTACTGCGGGATGAACACAGTCTCGTGCTGAGAAGTCACCCCACCGATGATCACTTAGAGACGAGCCGCCGTGTACCTCTGGTTCATTCCTGGTGCTTGCCAGAAGCTGGTTCGTGCCTCCTTCACCGCTATCCTGACCAACGGTGGTTATCAGGTTTCCCATGGCCTAGTAGCTCAAGGTGATGTTGCGCTGGCCCTAAGCCTTAGGTTTGACAAAGATTGTGACGTTACGTTTCTTGATGGCGCTTACCCACTACGGGGTAGGGGCCAAAATTTGGGTGGCCGGATGTTTACGATAAAGACCCATGAAGTAACGAGGAACTGTAATTATAAATTAAAATAAAACGCTGAATAAATGAAAATGCTAGACATGCAAGTGGTAAGAGTATCAGATAAAACTTAAGCAAGAAATAATAACCGACGTGAAGGTAAACATCTGGATATGAAGTTATGACTACGGTGGTAATGAAGAGAGAAAAGGAATAATTCGGAATTTCCTAAACAAAAAGGCGACATTGTGGTGACAAGTTGACTGATTATCTAATGTTCATGACAAAGAAGTTTAAACAATAGCACGATTGGTCAGTGCCTGGTGGCATAGCTAAACCCGCAACAGGGATTAACTATGAATGCGCCCGTAATGACGAAGATAAAGACGAAAAATAGGTACAGGTCAAGGTACAGGACTGGTCAAAAGTTCTGTCTTACGAAAGAACATATCTTCTTGCAGCGTCACGGGGACTCACTCTCGCCCAAATTCTACGCATTTTCTATTTGTCTAAGATCCCAAACTCCTAAAAAACGATTCGGAATCCAAGGTGAAACTTGGTTTCCAATTCAATCGACACGCTTGTTTTTGCCGACATGTGCGCAAAGCCGAACAGGCACTCTAGTGTAGACCTTATGAAATCGAATATACAACATGGAGAATCACTGTCTCATATAACATCAATGATACAATTCAGCATTCCCCAATTGTGTAATTAAACGAGACGCATTAATTACAAATAACTCTGCCCATAAGTGATATATTGTGCTGTTTATCCAGGTATGTATTACTAGTACTACTAGCAGTTGCGGCTTCCCTTTATTGAATAGCTTAGCGTATACTAGTGGTCATGTTATGGTTGCTTGAACTCTTTGAGCACAATCATAGTTTTTTGCGTCAGCGGCGGAAAGCGCGCATGTTTATGGTCGCCTGCGGGGAGCATGGGGCCATTACCTCGCCTTATGTTGCGTTTACAGCACCTTGGGCGAAGAACGCTAGCTACCTGGGTATTAACGAGAAGAAATAAACATATATCAAGAAGGAAGTCGGTGCTGAGTCTGCTGACCGACCTACATTTTTTGTTGTGTTTGCGACGTCGACGGCGGGTTGGTAAAGCTGCTGTTAGCTTTTTTTCTTTATGTTTTTGTAACGCAGATTCCTCACTACAGTGTTCACTCGTGCACAAGCCTCCCGCGTGAAAGGACCGCATACTAAACGAGTATTTAGATTTAGGGTACTTTAGATTTAGGTGGACGGTTAAAAGGGCATCAGATGATCGAAATTTCTTAAGCCCTCCGCTCCGGCGTCCCTCATACTCATGTGGTGGTTTTGGAACTTATAATTCCAACAATAATTGTTAGATTCTGCTTGCACAAGCAAATGTAAGAAACACACTTGTGCGGGAATATCTTGCGCAGAACAAGAAGCAAAAAACTTCTAAATGTCAGACACGTTCCTGTTAAAAGCGCCCCGTGATAAATATTCAAGAGAGAGAGAGAGGAACAAGGATAAAAGAGACAGAGAGGTTAACCAGGGCTGAGCTTGGTAGGCTATGCCACACAGGGGAAAGGGGAAGATAAGTTAGAGAGGAGGATGCCTCGCGACAGGAAGGGGGCGACAGAGTTCCAAGTTACTGACCATTGACATGGAGACCTGCAGCGACAAATCTCGACATGCGAGCACACAGCAAAATGAATCAGGGTAGCTTAAAGGGTCATTAAACCACCTCTGATATTTTTTTCGAACATTTAAAGTAAACACGCGCATCGTGTGCAGAAAACCGTCACGATCAACGATGCACGCGGCAGCGCTACAAGCCGCGGGCGAGTGAGTGTCGTAGGTCAGGTGATGGTGAGCAGTGCACTATGTATGCGATGAAAACAAAAAACGCGTGGACTTCGGGCTGATATACACACAATGGAAAACGAGGGTGAAAGGGGGGTGGATAAGGATGCAACTCGAATATTGCGATTATGATTAAAAAAAAAAAGAAAATCTCAGTTTCGCCGCAAGGCTTGAGTAATGAATGCGATAGCAACAAATTGGAATGTCACGCGAAGAACTGCGAGTAGATCGAAACGTGCAGCGCGCTCCTCAAGCACAAAGGATGCACGAAAAGGAACACACACAGGAAGGGCGCGAACTAACAATGTTCACAGCTGGACACTTAACGCGCTGCTCAAACGTAAAGGACGCAGGAATAGTACGCACAGGTATACACAGGACAAGCGCGAACTAACAAGTGTCACAGTCCTTACTTCACTGTGTTTAAACAGCGTGCGCCTTTCGCTAACGGAGCCTCTCCAGCGAGCGAAGTGATTTTCGTGTGCTATCTAGCTTTAACACAATCTTTCCAGTGAAAGCACAAGACCCACAAACCGCCCCCATCAAGAATAAGCGCGCGCCGCGCGTATGGGCGCCCACGCCGCGAAGGGAAAGTACAACTGCACCCAAAAGTTTACGGAGTGTGGGCTCCACTGCAAATGCGAATTTCTGCTCTCTCAGTGCGCGGCGCTTCTAACATCTATTTGGAGGCTATGTTCTCGGACAAAGTGCGAATATAACTTTATCGGAAATTTCGTGCTCCGCAAGCTTTTGGGGGTTGGGGTAACACGTCATAGACGAGCCCACGCATCGCAACGACCGGGGCGCCGAACTCTCAAGCGCGCCCTTCGCCCCGTCTCGCTGGTAATGCCGAGAACACGCTGATTAGCCACCGAGATCGGCATACCACTAGCGGTAATGGTGTATATAAATAGCTCACCGTTAGTATGCTGATGAACGTGCGCTTTCGTGGCCGAGCTGTCTAACTCCGCGCGCTGTGGAGCGAGTGGGCGCCCGTTCGATTCCACGCGTCACAAAATATTTTTCGAAATTATTTTCTTTGTAGCTTTTACACACACACACACACATACACACACACACACACACACACACACACACACACACATATATATATATATATATATATATATATATAATATTGTAGTGAAATGAGAGAGACAGAGACAGCACCCTTGCTGCGGGCCGGCTGTTCTATTGTGACTTCGTTCTTCTCGTCTTCCACTTAGCCCAGCACATGCCCATGCCCGAGCGCCACTACTCACACTCGGCCACGCTGCGAAATGGCATGGTGAGCTCCAGAAATGCACTCGGGCGGACGACATTGGCTGTGCCGCAGTGGTCGTCGTCGAAAGCCCACAGGCCCTGGACCCTGAACTGCTATCGTAAGCGATATCTCTGGCGGGCGGTGTTGGCTGTGCCTTGGGGGTCTTTGTGGTGTACGCCACGACCTGCCTTGCTGAGCTGCCGAACAATTTGGTGGGCGACGGCTGTCTCGATGTGGCCGCAGTACGCTTAGCAGACAATTCAGTTGCTGCAGTTTGGGGCGCTGGTCGTCATTCACGTTTGCGTGCTGAGGAGGCAAATGCTTGCGCAGCGTAGAAGGCGTGCAAGTTCGGACAAGCTGCGAAGAGTGGTCGTGATTCGGCGTAGCAGCATCTGCGTTGCCGTCTGCGCAATCTTTAGTTCCGCGATAACGAGAACAAAAGGTGGTCGCTTGTGGCTCCATATCGCATCCGTACGCGTGAACGCCACCATCTCTGCCCCCCCGCGCCGAAATCATTGAAGTTTGCTGAAGCCATCTCGATGCCTTGGTTGAACTGCTCGCCGTCCGACTGGTCATTGGCAAATTCCATGGTGGCGACCCCTTGGGGTGAGTCAGTGGCGGGTCCGAAGACGGCGGGAGCCACTTCGTGCTGATTCGCGCGGTGCTCTGGTGGTAGACCGGATGCTGGAATAGAGCGCTTGCCGTCGCCAGTAGACTGGCAGACGTGGCTGCCGGGATGGCTAATGCTGACTCCACCTGCCTGAGGCGCATCAATGGTCTCTGCGTTGGCTTCTCTGAACGAAACGTTCACACCCTCGGCCAATGACTGCCTGGAAGCCAGCAGATGCGTGTCCGTCTGGTCACAGTCGGTGCTTTTAGTATCAGCAGGCCCTTCAGGTCTGTCAACTTGGGAACTTTGGGTCGATGCGGTACTCGGAGTCGAGGAGCTGAGTTTGACTCCATTGTGATCAATGGTGAGGTGAACTTCACCAGAGAAGAGGTAGTCTGCTCCTAGGATCATATCCGCGGGCAGGTCCTCGAAAACGGGAACGCTGGCAAAGAACATGCTCCCGGCTTCGGTTTCGAGATGCAGGTCAAGCGCACCGACAGGCAACGCGTAACCACCGAGGCCACGCAGGGGTGCCTCGGGCCAAGGTTTGAGGTTGGCTGGAGCATGGCGTCGATGCAGCGCCGTGCGTTGAGCTCCCGTGTGCACAAGAGCCGTAAGCTCGCCGATTCCGGCCACGCGGACCTGCACCGTTAGAAGCGACCGCGTTTGGTGTTGTGTATCTCGATGTCGTATATGTGGTGGTTTAACGTCGATCCGGCCACCGAAACCCGGTGGGAGGTCCTCCCTCTGGAATGCCGAAGATGACAAGCCGGGTCCGGTGTGAGGGCGAGGGTTGGCTGCCAAGCTGCCGGTCGACGAGCTGCAGTGTACAGATGCAGCCTCGAGGAGGTTCCCCTGAACTCCGTCCTCGGCATTTGTCGGGTTCAACACGCAGGTGTCGCGGCCAATCCGGCCAAAAGCAGCAATGAGCCGGCCACTCCATTCCATCCAGGAACATTGCTTGACACCTTCGTACTTGTGCCATGCCTCGGCAGCACCGCGAAGCCGGTCGATGGCTACCAGCCATTTCTTATGTTCGGGCAAGGCATGGCGCAAGCCGAGCGCATTTATGGACGCTACCCATCCGTCGGCGTCATCCTGGAAGCCGCGGAACACCGGTACTTCCGAATGTGCTGGATATGGTCAGGCGGCCGGCCAGAACTCGCAGCGCAACGAGGCGAAGTGGTGGACCTCTTGCAAGAGTTGCGTAAGGGCACGCGAAGGCTCCACGGCGCTCTCGGGTGAGAAGCATGATGAGCCAGGGCCGTCATCAGTGGCTCCAGTACTCACGACGTCCGCTGGAGGCTGATGAGGCGATGGAGTCCGGTTCCCATGCAAGAAAACCCCGTGTGTTGCCGTGCCGTGAACTGGTATCGTGGCACCGGTGAAAGAAAGTCGAGCCGCCGAGGAGGCACTGACGCCACCCCCGGACAGCGGTCGCCGCGCCGAGAGGTTGTGAGGCGACGAGGAGGCATAGACGCCGTCCCCGAACTGTGCTCGGTGCGGCGGCAGGTAGGCGGGTTCCATGGCCAAGGAAGCGTGGACGGCTTTCCTTGGAAGGCGGGACCGGAATGCCGTAGAAGCACGAGCAAAGGCAGTGTCGGCCTTAAGGGGTCGTTTTCGGCGACTGCGCCATTGTAGTGAAATGAGAGAGACAGAGACAGCACCCTTGCTGCGGGCCGGCTGTTCTATTCTGACTTCGTTCTTCTCGTCTTCCACTTAGCCCAGCACACGCCCATGCCCGAGCGCCACTACTCACAATATATATATATATACACACAAATGCGGGTTATGACGGCGACGGCGACGGCAAAAACCATCGAGTGTCCATATAATTGCTATCGCAATAAAAACCGAATGGCGTACACGTATCGATCAAACGCATTTACCTTAATGTCCCGCAGTTCTTTTCCGATTGCTACGACAAGCAATGCAATAATTCTTTCGGGAGTTTCAAAGCGACCACACAGCACAATACGCGAAGGCGTGAAATGGGCCACAAGCTTCGAATAAAATATGGAAATAAACTGTCCGCGAGAACACGCAAAGAATCGCAAGATTGAAGTCTATTGTATGATACAAATTGAAAGTAGGCTGAGTTAATAAATTGATCTTTAGCATTCAAGCGAATGAATTACTTCTTTCACGATACTGATTGCCACTATACTTTTGTTTTGTAAGCATTTTGCTTCTATAGTTCGAGCGCGCGTCGTACCGCGCACAGAGCTGGGCCTTTCGCGCCTTTGCTAAACGTTATACCAGCCTCTGACAGCCTCGAACGTCCAACGTGAAATGCTTCACCCGGGAAGCGACGCCGGCTATTTTTAAACACGGTGTCTCCCCCCTCCGACGCCTCCGCCACAGGAATCGCAGCTGCTCTTCCGATCCCCGTTTATCGCTTGCGGCACGGCACGTTTCACCGCGTAGAGCGGTAGCAAGAAATACCGCGCTGACGCCGGTAGCCTATAGAGCCAGCATCCAACGAAAGGGGTGCTCCGCTAGAACGGACGTGTTAGAGTGTGTGGACTGAAAGGCATTTGTAACGACCGCGATAACGAGCGCTGCGGACGCGCGGTTGCAAGCGTTTTATGAATGGTTAAAGATATGGTGGTTACAGAAAAGCGCTGCGGAACAATGTCATGAGAAAAGTCGCGCTAATAAATCAAAGCAAGCGAATACGGAGTTCAGTTCTTCCTGAAAGGCTTCTTTTTTCTTGTTTTCGTTTTGCTGACACGGTTAAAATAGAGAACTGCAGTACTAAACAAATAACGTTTTGAGAACACTGCCCGTCCGCCTAATTTTGTTTTCGCGTTTCAGCGTAGCTAGTGAAACTTAAACCACAAAAAATGTAAAAACTCGACGACATTAAAAGTTATATCTTTGCGGCTAACAAACGTCATATCACACGCTTGATATAGCGTAAGTATAGGAGAAAATGTAAGCATCACCGTTCTTTATACGACCACTTTAGTAAAGCGTTGCTTCAAATTTATTCTAACATTTATTCTTACTTCAAAACAGTGTGAGCAATCTCACAGTGAAAGAAATACGACCAACGCTGCGTTTATCATGCGCGTGAACGTCTTGATGCGGTATAAAGAATCAACCGCTTTGGACGGTATGTATAATTAAGCCGCGAATCATAAAATACACATCGAAGTTCTGACTCTACAAACAAAAAAAAAAATGTTTTTCGAAGAACCAGAGCACAAAAGGACACAATCACGCACACATAAAATGACGCAAACACAAGCGCTGTACTGCATCCGTTGCAGTACAGCGCATGTGTTTTCGTCATTTTATGTGTGCGTGATTGTCCTTTTGTGCGCTGCTTTGGAAATCATGGCTCACCAACATATTAAAAAAGAAAGTTAGTCTATACTCGAAAGAGCACACACAAAGAAAGGCTCGGTGATTTTATATAATGATGGTCGACGCAAACAATACTATATACAGGAAGTGGCACAGCACGGTACAGCCTAGATTTTATATTAGATATAGCACCACCGGAATAATCACGGTAAAAATAATGCGAACTACTCCAAAGGCTACTGGACAACATGCTCCGAAAATTTCTTTGTGACTACAAACACAGGAGAATGTAGAGAATGACTTTTCCATTGAAAACTTGTCAGTGACGGACGCACCGAAAATAAAGTGATGACTAAAGCAATTTCTCGAGAAAAGGATACACGAAGTAACAGTGTTGAAATCCTCAGGGTGACTTGCTGTAGGTTAGGTTTGGTTAGGAGAATGACACGGATTGTAGCTGCGTGGCCCTTCATAACGTTACACTATCTTCTAAAATTATAGGACCTTTTAAATCTTTAAATCACATGCATGGCCTAAAGCATACCTCTTCTGAAAAGGTAGTTACTTGCCATACATTATATTTCCTTTTTAGCAGCTTTACCGCATCAAACTAAACATTGATCTCGTAGCACAATTCTACGCTGTTATGATGATATCGTACAATACAACTCCTTATTTCCAATGCCCACGTTCCTCGACAATGCAGCCAGTCGCAATGGCACACGGCCACTTCCGCGTCTTGAAATAGATGTCGAATGCACCACTTTCAAAACAACAGCGAAGCACTAAAATATGAAAGCATCAGTGTTTTTCCAGCCAGCGTGAAACAACATTCTAGACTCGTGTGCATAAGGAACACCTTTTTTTTCCCACCGAACACGATGGCAAAAAATAAAAAAGTGTGCTCGGAATTCCGGCTGACGAGCTTCCGCTCATGCTGTTTTTTGCTAGACATATTCCTGTTGAATATATGTGCTAAACATATTATGGTTGCGCGGAGGCTCGTCAGGCGAGCTTTCGTGCGTCCGGAACATTGTTTACAATGTCGTAAACATTTCACACTCTGCAAACGCATGCAATTTTTTCTTGTTGTTCTAAAGGAAGCTGCCTGGTTTCAAGACAAAAGGTTGCGAAGCGCTCTTCATGTAAATGGCGACTCGTTCAATATACTGGTTAACTATTTCAAGAGCAGTGTGTGC
>JALIZH010016167.1:0-51477 GCA_030522465.1 Rhipicephalus appendiculatus
TAAGATCATGAAGCACGTAATCCACTTCCACGGATACACGACGTCTCGGATCGACTGTAACGAAAAATATTTTTCTTCGGAAGATCTCAGGACGGGTTACTGGCAAATTCAGGTCAATTAGACAGACCACAAGACTGCCTATAACACCAGATGGCCTTTTGAGGCCAAGATCATGTCATTGGGGTTTAGCTCGGCGCCTACGACGCTTCTGCGCGTTGTGGACATAGTGCTGGCTGGACTAAAGTGACAGACTTCTCTTGTCTAACTGGATGGCGATGTCGTCTACGCCCCCAGCTTTGACGAACACCTCTGACGCCTTGGGTGAATGCGTGCCATTTGGTTTTAGCTCGGTGCCTGCGACGTTTCAGAGTATTATGGACGCAGTGCTGGGTGAACTAAAGTAGCAGCCTTGTCAAGTCCAACTGGATGACGATGTCGTCTGTGCTCGCAGCTTTGACGAAGACCTCAGGCGCCTTGGGACAGTACTTGAAGCCTAACATATAAGCTCGAGCAGCTAAAGCTTAAAACCGTAGAAGTTAGGCGTCATCTGGCCTAACACCTTATCCGGAGAAGTGCTGATTCGAGTACGAAGAGTTCCTCTTTTTAGGACATGTCAACAGCCACTCCGGAGTGCGCCCTGATCCGCAGAAGGCAGCCGCCATCACTACATTCACGCCACCGACAAGAAGGCCGTACATCAATTTCTCAGCATGTGTGCCTTAAGCATACTTCATCGCAAAGTAATATAAATTAATCCTGCCTATTTGAGCAAAAAAAAATTTGTTTAATTGACTAAAATGTTGGTTTCGTTTTCACAAAGGTTTCATGGAGGCCTACTGGTA
Organism: Rhipicephalus appendiculatus; assembly: GCA_030522465.1. Lineage (NCBI taxonomy): Eukaryota > Metazoa > Arthropoda > Arachnida > Ixodida > Ixodidae > Rhipicephalus > Rhipicephalus appendiculatus. The sequence continues at coordinate 843 of JALIZH010016167.1, forward strand.
GTTGTTAAAGGAAACACAACGCTCGAACAAAACCAGATACAGACGTCATTTTAGGGGCGAGGCACCTTAGGGTGTAGGCTTGTCCATTGTCCGTTGTCCGGCGATGACGATGACGCTGATGACGATAAAAAATAAACGCGTGTTCCAGACCACACATTCTCTTTCTGCCATCACAGCACAGCACATGCAAGGTACCCGCTATACGTCATGACTTTGACGATGATGCTGATGACGATGAAGAATAAGCGCGTTCCAGACCACACATTCTCTTTCTGACATGGATGAAAACGATCGTGAAAGCACTCTCGCCCGTCAAAGGCAAAGCGGCGATGCCGACAACAAGCTGCTACTCCAGAGGCGAGACTGCGGCATGTGGTGGCTCAGCTTCTACGCTGACAGCAAGCTACCCCGGGGAGAGAGTTCGAGAAGTAGAGCAGTGACCTCATCAAGCATCTAAATAGGACCATCGCCGACATGCTGGTTATGTACGTCTACGTCGAACACAAGACGTGGGATGCCATCCTTCCGTACGGGACGTTCGCATACAAGACGGCCATCCAAGAAACGACGCAGATGACGCCATACAAGTTCGTCTACGGAAGGAGCCCGGCGATGACGTTCGATGCCATGCTACCCAACGTCACCGACGAGGGAAATCTCCACGTTACCGTCTACCTGCAGCGGGCCGAAGAAGTCAGAAAACTGGCTTTACCGCGCAGCAACAGCCAGCAAAAAACCGACAGCCGTCATTGGAACATTTCACAAAGCCACGTAGAGTATCAGCCTGGCGACCGTGTCTGGGTCTGGACGCCGTTACACCATCGTGGACTAAGTGAAAAATTTTTTCGGCGACACTTCCGGCCATACAAGGTGCTTAGACGTCTTGGCGCTCTCATCTACGAGGTTATCCCGGTCGGCACTAAAACGCTCTGCGTCGCATGCACGACTTGAAGTCGTTCATGTCGTGTGCCTTAAGCCATTCTATATGCGTTATAGAAATTGAGGACCGTAGTTTTGCTCACTTTATTATTGTTTTGTCATATTTGCCATTTCGTATTGCATGTTCTTTACCATTTCGTATCGCATGCATGTTTTATCAAACTATCAACATCATGGACCAGCGCGCGCTCCCTTCGGTATATTCTGCTTGGCTTCCAGAACACGAGCGCCGATTTGGTGAGCGTGGGACATAAAAATGGAGCATAGGGAAGAAAGCGATAAAAGATAGAACGACACGGAGAGAAATAAACATAGAGGGAAAGAAATGGCCACAGAAAAGCATAAGTTGGCAAAAATTGTTGAGGTCACTCAGACTAACTAATAAAATATATTTCGCGCTTAGGTCTCACTCTGACTCAGACTCACCAAATTTTTCCCGAGCCGGACTGACTCGAACTCACATTCACGAAAATTTTCTTCAACCTCACTCGCACGGACTCGAGCTCACCAAATTATTACTCGCCCGGACTCCCTCACACTAAGACTGACGGCTCAATTTGAGTCTCAGTGAGTCGACTCATGAGTCCGTTAGTCTAGAATTAGCTTTTTCTACCTTGGTGTTAATGCTCTTTAACATCAATATCTCACGCAATCGGTGCTCTTCTTGGCGCCTTCTGATATAGTACCTTGGAATCCGAGTTATGAGTAGTTGCAAAACGGTAAGGACATTTTTCTTGAACGAGATCACAACAAAGGGTATATTTATAAAGAGTTGAGGGGGAGGGAGAGTTCAAGGCACCCCCTACTTAATTCAGCCTTTGATAAATAAATATTGAAATGGTGTATGAACGATACTGCTTTGGAATTCATGCGAGTATACGTGAGTATAATAGTGAATCCAGGTAAGGATAGTAGTAATGCTGAAGATGAGTAGATAGGACCATAGGTCGGCAAACAAAATAAGCACCTATTCAGACTCAGTCAAGAAATATATGTGGCGCTTTGGACACACTCGGACTGACACTCACGCAAATTTTCTTTCGTACTGACCCTCACTCAAACTCAACCTCACCGAAATATTACTCACCCGGACTCACTCAGACTGACGGCTCGATCTGAGTCTGAATGAGTCCGAGTCATTCGGCTCATGAATGAGCTCGCCGACCTATGCAAAAGAGACAGAGAAAGACATAGCCGTGTATATTATAGCGTAGCAAGGAGTGCAAAAGGTTAGTGAGGGTGAGGCGGTGAAAAGGTAGATCATAGCATAGCTTTCTACAGTTTAGTATAGCAAGGGGGTGGAAAAGGGAAGGGAGGGTGAGGTGGAGGGCCACTCCACCGGCTTCGGATACTTCATCAGTGTTCGCACCACAGGTGCGCTCCGTCACCAAGGCCTGTGTGCCGGGGGCGGTGAGTAGAGAGCCTCCTTTTCTCGTGAAAAATAAATTTATCATCATTCTCACTAGTGTACATCCGTCCCGATTTTTTTTCTGAATATGGGAAGAGGTTACCCACTGTTGCTGAAGCATTGAGCTATACTGGAGCTTGCCAGAAAATTCTAAGAATAGTGGTGACATGTTGACAGGTGTTCCGTATGACCATTGGTTAGCCGGAAACACTCACCGCCGGAACTTCATTGGCATGCGACGGTGGTTCCACTTGTTCTCAAGTAGCAAAAGAGAAATGCGCCCGAAGAAAATGTGCATAGCGTGCTACGCTGCGCTATGTGCAAAGTGCTTCGCACCATTTGAAAAGAAATGTTAAGAGTCTCAAGTGAACAGTGGGGCATATGAGTCCGAAGTAATGAAAGTGGCCTAAATATACAGTGGGACATATGGGTCCCTCTTTTTAGGAGCTTGCTTGGCAAGCTTCTTATGCTCGCGCCTTGTCCGGCGGCGGCGGCGTGGACACTTGTCCGGTGATTCCATGAATGCTCACTATAGGCGCGCCGCCGCTCAAGGCGCCGGCTTTCCGGTGATTTCGAGAATGCTCACAGATGGCGGCGCTGCTGAAGGCGACGTACACCACTCTCGGCGCGTGCGCTTCCTTTGTCTTCACCGGGAGCTCACGCAGTGAACACTCTTCGTTACCGCTCGGCCACATGAACGCCGCAGAAGCCAAGACAGCAGCGCGGCAGGCTCGCAACGCAGCAGCAGCTCGGGCTCGCCTCCCTAGCGCCGCATGTAATGTATATATATTCATGGTTAAACAAGCGCGAAATGTACGAAGACTTAGAAAGGACACCTTTACCAACATGCCCAACTGGCAGTCATCCTTAATGTGTATATAACGATGCTATCACGTCTATATATGATGGTAGAATATTTGTGTGGAGGATTCGCGGGTTACCCGATCATCTCCGAGCAAGCTCCTCTAACATCATTCACTTTGTGGTTATGGCGGTGATTTTTTTATTTGCAATATGGCGCTTCACGACTTTCGTTTTGGCTTTCTTGAAAACAAGCAGTCATCAATCACACAAAACTTTTTTAACACGATAAAATTTCTTCTCTTATTGTGTCTTCCAAAGAGTTAATTGAAGAAAACTGGTTTCGTAGCCCTGGTTTACGTTGTACGAAGTGACCCGCATTAAAACATTAATTGTGTGGCATATTGCACCAAGAAGTGTAACAGAACAATGTGCTATTTCTTCGTGTCACGTAACTGCGCAGTACTTTATTGAACAAGACTGTATACTCAATCTTCTCAGCATCCCTTGCAGCTGCTTGCAAGTTGAACCATAGAGAACCTGTTCACTCGTCTTGTATTCAGTACAGTAATGCTTATAGTCTTGATCACAGTTAGTTAGGGCGTCTTGGTTATCGACGCTGACTTCCCAAAAATACAAACCGCATGTTTGTCTTTCCCGTTGACCTGGTACAAGATAAAAATAGAGAATGTACACATCAGAACAAAATCTGCTGTGAAACATGAGAAGTGCACAATGCGAACCATACTATTTAAACTTGCGAACAAAAGCACGTTGAAGTACGTTTGTACTCCGCAGTACATTCTATTAGTGTTCGGGCTAGTGAAACAGTACTTTAACGTATAAAATACTTGACTCTAAATTTACTTTCGAACTTTTTGTGACATGATTATATTTGCAATCTTCTCAGGTTACGTCGTATGACATGGTTGCACTTCTTAGCCTCGCAAAAACCAACAGGTTACGGAAAGATGAGACAGAGCGCTATGTCTTCTCTGTATTCTAGAGCTGGATGTTTTGTCTGGTGTCCCCTCTTGGTTGCTCAACTGCTAAGAATTGTAATCACGCTATTCCAATACGCCCAATCCTGCATTCTTCTAAGTCGTATAGCAGCTGTTGGTATAAAGGGTTTGTCCAGAAAGTTGTAAGACTGATCATTTCTTGCCAAAGCCTGGTAAAAGGAGGGGGGATGTTACTGCGCTGGTTGGGGGGGGGCTATTTTCCAGCGCACAAGGCCTCAGTCGTCTCCAAGCCTTAACAGAGTGTAGACCCAAAACGAAGAACAGTGCGAACCACAGGCCAATGGGACACAGGTGGACCAAGAGCCGTTTCTGTCCTTTTGTTCTGTGGTTCGCTCAGCTTTTTTTATTTTCTATGAACATGTACCAACCAGCCCAAATAAACACTCTAACGTAGATCGAACTTAAATTCAACGCTTTTCAAGGTGCCTTGTCATGTCACCATTCAATAGTTTGTCAGAGCAGCGTCACGGGATGAACTTCTGCTTGAAACTGGGTTAAACTGCACGTGAGACCTTAACATCAGAAGATCAAGACTGTTAATGGAAACGATGCCATTGGTCAATGAAGTGCTTTTACAGCTAAAGCTGTTATGAGATCACAACAAAGGCGCCGTAGTTGTCCGCCACCGCTGCCGCCGCCGGTGTCCGTAACTGCTATCGCACGAAATAAGAAAAAAACGAAATAACAAGACATATCCAGGATGGGATGGGGTTCCAACCTGGGTCCGCTCCGTGCCTGCACAGTATTCTACCACTGACCCATGCATGTTTTTTTTAATTACCAGTTCATTAACGTCGCATTTACATCAACAACAGCCACCATTTACAATAATACACAAAATTACAACAATTTCAAGATGAGCAACTAAACATTAAAAAAAAAGGGCGTGCTTTTCTTAAAATCTTCTAAGGTATGCGAGATGTTCAACCGTGGCCAGCCTGTCCGGAACATAGTCCTGTTGTTTCAGTACATCAATGTACTGAACAATGCTCTCACGAAAGAGCACACGTGCAGGTGCATTCCTGCCTCGCCATAAACAGTGGAGGCCAACAATCATAATTAGGTCAAAAGGTGCCCGTCCTCGTTTTCTATTTGTAAAAACCTGATTCCTAGCGGATGCAGTGGAAACTCTTTTTTCAGCGTTCTCTGTAAAGCATCCCAAAAAGTACATCCCTTCCCAACAGTGCAAAAATACTTGATCTATTGTGTGTGGTTTTCTACAGATAAAACAATGCTCGAAACTCCTGCGCACAAAAACACTATACAAGCGTTATGCCAGGAAGGAACCACGCTAACATGCGCAATATAACGAGGTAGAGGAGTAAAATAACAACCAGGCATCACAGAATGCGAATTGTGTAACGAGGCGTCACACAATATGAATTGCGTTACGAGTGGGTCGTTGAATGCTTCCAACCCATTAAAAAGCGCTCAGCCATAATTATTCGTCGTCAGCAGCCACCGAATCAATTATTGAAGTTGTGGGTACCTTGCAAGCGTACATGTATTAGTAGCCCCAAGAGACTTTGCAACGGGTTTTAGAACTGGTGCTCTTGCAGCTTTCCCTGTGACTGTGCTGCGCGTTACGCGCGCGCAGGCCTGGGGGTATTTTTGAGTAGCACAAACTGTTTTGGGAGGAAAAAAGAGCAAATTGAATATGAGAGACTGTCAAGACGCCTTTCAACGGGAAGAAGTGTAGAAAACTCGGTAAAGCTTTGAAATCTTTTGAATTATAACTGCAGATTGAGCATGGCAATGATATACGATTAAACTTGCGAACTACTTTTCTTCACAGACTTGTGACTGAAAAGTTGGGATTAAGGAATTTTCGTGCAAAATTGATGACAAAGGGGGCTAAGCGATGAACAAAAACAAAGACGTCATGTCATTTGTCAATAACTTATACATTGTGTTCGTGACGATACTTTTCTCGACCATGTTATCAGCAGAGACTAGTCATGACTTTTTTTCTACAATCCCGCCACAAAGCGCCGAAAACTCTGAACGGAACAACCCCACCTCACATCACCCCAAAAAGCCCCGATTAGGAAGTCGAAAGTGATACTGATAATGTTTTTCGACCACAAAAGAGTGATCCACAGGGAGTTTGTACCACCTGGTCAGACTGTGCATGCTGCTGTCCTCCTCATGGCAGAAAAAGCAAAACTAGGAGTTGTTACGTATACGAATACAACCGATGAGCGAAGCTCCTTAGAAATGGGACACACGCGGCGTGCGGCGAGTGCGACGGATCATTGTCCAGGTAACGGACCAACCCTTAGGCGGACGATAGGGTGAAGCGATGGTTTTGCCCGTTCGCCGGTTTGGGCGGAGAGGGCAGAGTCGAAGAAATAGAAAGAGGGAGACTATTCTGCCTCTGTTTCGCGTGCGTTCGTATTCTCGCGCTTTGCGCACCGTGCAGACGCCATCCGCGTTCCAGCGATCATAAAGCTCATTTATCCTCCCACGTGAGGGGGAGACGCCACTGCTGGCACCGTACCAGGGAGCTTCAACGGCGATGGCGACGGCGGGGTGCCGGCTTAAGGAGCTTCGCTCCTAAAAATTGAAGGCTTTATAAGGAAAGTGTACAAAGAAGCACTTCGAATACCAGTCAATACACTCATGGAAGGCTACTTGCATTAGGCGAGCAAAACACCCAAGATGAATTATTCGAAGCACACAAAACAGCCCAATATGAACGACAAGCACATACTTTTACGGGCATGAGGATACTTGACTGCCTTTATGTAGGCTAGGCAATGGAACAGGGAATCAAGCTCACAAGGGTGGCGCCTTGGGCTTGTTGGAAACTCATGACCCTACACCACCAGCGCGAGGACCCACGGAAAAGAAACAGAACGGCAGACAGTGCAGTGTGTGGTTGTCTTGTTGGCGCTTCCTCACGCTGGTAGCATAATGCCAGGGAAATCAAGGTCGATATACCGCGAGAAATACGCGAGAGGATAAGCGTTCTAAGAATTCCCAGAAATATGCACCCGGAGAACGACGCAGAAAGGCGTTCGGAGAGGGTAAAAATCCCTCAAAACTAGATACATAAACATCAAGGACGTGGTCTACGGTGACGCCGCAAAATATCCACGTGCACGAAGAATGGCTGTATGAGTCGTAAATGGAGAGGGTAAGATAGAAGCCAGCGGCTCACTCCGAATGCAAAGGGCGGAAACCGCTGAGGAATCAACGATCGCATTGGTTATAGCTTCAACGTCAGAAAAACACATAGGTGATGACTCAAGAACATCCGAGCGAATTTTTTTAAGGGGGAGAATTTCGCCGGAGGTGTTTAAAATTTTGAACAATCTCAAAAAACAATAGGCGCATCGAAAAAGCTCGGCAGATCCCACGTATCATGGGAATCGATGGCATACGAAGCATGCGAAGGGAAGATGACTTTTTTTTCTGAGCGTACTTTTTTTTCTGAGCGAAACGTTACGAAATGACGCTAAACATATGTACAAATGTTACAAACCCAGATATATATGACCAGTTCTCTACAGTTGCGTAACGGTGACAAGAGCAACATAGGTACAAAATGACGCTAAAGATATTGTTAGGAGGTAATAGTGGGGTATGGGCTCAGAAGCGGAGCAGTCAAGAACGAGACAGAGGATGGCAACCAGTTTCCGAAGCAAAGTGCATAGCTTTCCAGTCTGTGTGTTTTCTACGTAACATTTTGGTTTCAGAAGTGGGATGCAAGGTATGTGAGAGCTGGAGACCGGCAAGGGACCGTAAGAAGAAACCCGTGGAGGTGACTCTAAGGATAGCTGCACCTTGGAGCGACGTCGGAGTGGCGCAGCCTCCGAAGTAACCGCATGCTCCGCCGTTCGACTGAACAGCATCCTGGGGCGCATGCCGAATTCAGGTGGATGCCATCGCCATAGCCTATAGTTGGGACGACCGGCGAAAAGCGCAGGTACTCGTCGCCAACTTACGCGGACAAGCCACGGAAGTCCTCCTGAATGTGCCCGCCGGAATGAGAATTTCCACTTGCTGTACAACGCGCTCGATCATTGTTTTGGAAACCTTTCTTCACCTCTTCTGTGCTACACCCGTCTGCGAGAGCGTCATCAAAAGCCAGGCGAGACGTTGCAAGATTTAGCCGCTGACATCGAGCGCCTCACGATTAAAGCGCTGCAGGGTGCCCCTCCTCATGTGGTGAGTCTCTTCGCTACAAATACCTTTATTGACGCTATCCAGGATACAGAGTTTCGTCGCATGTTACGAATAGGCCAACTAGAAGATACCCGTGTGGCAGCAGTTCTCGCAATGAATCAACATGATACCTTGCATGTCATGCGGCAGTCGTCCTGTGCAGTCCGTAATGTAGCAAGCCGCAAACGTACTGCCAGCATCGACAATACGAGTCCAACGGCAACGCTTAACAAAGGCGCTGGTGTTTCTGGTGGCCCATCGGCAAATTACGAGCCTGTTTCTAAGGAGACCTTGAGCAAAGTTCAGTCACTTACATCTGTGCGGCGCACCAGCAATAAATCGCGTAACACTTCCGTAAGGCCACCGCTTGGTGGTGGTGGTGGTGAAAAACATTTAATAACAAAAGAGAGGTGTAGAACCTCGTTAGAGGTCCCTACAGACTAGGTGAAGTCTATTCCGGGACCCCATTGGTTGAAGCCGCCGCCCTGTCTCTCTGTACCAAGGCCCGCTGGGCCTGAAGGTCTGAGCAGCCGAGCAGGGCCGCCTCCCAGTCCTGTCGCGTAGCGTTTGGGTGAGGTAAGGGCTGCGTTATTTTGACAGGCCCACACCATGTGGTAGATGTTCGCCACCTCCCACAGTGCTGGCACTGTTCTGTGACCGTAGGGTCGAAATGTTTTATTATTGCTGGACACACCATGGTATTTGTGTGGAGTTGCAACAGAATGCGCTCGTCTGCTTTCTTCAACCCCCGTGCGTGTTGAGGATTGAAGAAAGGGGGCGTCGCTCCATAGAGTAGAGGATTCCTAGAGGAGAGAAAGGCGGTGAGCATAGGAGAGGAGAGAGAGAGAGGAGGAGGGGACGCGCATGCGCTGTGGTGGTGTGGGACGCGGGAAGGAGGGACGGACGGGAGTGCTACCATGGCCGCGGGAGTGCTACCATGTTTCTGAGTGCCATGAGAACACTTGCGCTTCGACAAATGAGGGCACTTATGAATTACTCACGAAATATGAAAAAGACGAAAGTGGCCGTAAAAATCAGCAAAATTATGTTGAATTTCCCGCCTTCAGCCTACGAGAACACAACGACGAGCTTTGCGCCAGCGTGCCAGCGAGCTCGTGAGCTCGTTCGAAGAAAAGAAGAAAGGGATCTTGGACGTTCTGGGTCCATGCGGACGCTAATAAACGTCTGTGTTAGTTCTTGAGTCCGTGTCGGCTGTTCGCTTGGTCACACATTTTAGAAATATGCTCTATACGATGGGCATTCGAATTAAATGTCAAATATTATTTGCTAATTGTGAAATGCTAAATATTTGCATGTGCCTTGCTAGGACAAAAAAATCGGCAACATTTACATCGATTGGCGAGCCTGTGACGAGTCACTCCGCATCTTGCACTTAAACTGCAAGAAAAACAGCTCCTGATATATTGATGACTCACGAGTCGCGTTGACCGGTCTAAGGAGCCGCGCAGGCGGAAACAGGCGCGGTGGACATGCGAGCGTAGCTGCATGCTCGAAATGTTTCTCTGGATAAAAACGCGCACATCTTATATGCACTAATCTAGGCAGTGTGTCACTGCTTTTGCAGCAGTACCTTCTGGCAGACGTTTCTTTACCCGGTATCCAAGAGCGACTTTCACTCGGTATAATGGTGGAAATTTAAATTAAGCGTTTCTTGAAATTACATGTAGCATATCAATGAAGGAAAATGCTAGACGTCTTGTACTGTGTCATTTCGATGCATGCTAATGCACTCCAGGTGGTCTAAATTACCAGGAGCCCTGAACTACGGCGTCTCACATAGCCTGTGTCGCTTGGGTACGTTAAGCCCCACAAAACAACAAAGCCATACAGCGTACATACGCCATTATACCGATATATGAGGCCCGGGCCTAATACGGGCCTGAATAAGTCCCAAACCCGACCCGAGCTCAAGGCTCACGGGCACGAGCCCGGTCCTGGCCCGATCGAAAATTCCTTTACCCGGCCCGGGCCGCGGGCCTGGCCGGGCCCGGGCTTTCGGGCAGGCCCGGGCCCGTGCAGTGGTCTAGTCCGGACACCTGCACATGCCTCTCTCCCTGGAAAGGAAGTGGATCACAGAGTGGCACTCACTAACCGAGCCAGCGAGCAACCTCAGCCGGAGATGAGATAGGAGCTTATGGTTAGTTATAATGAAATCACCAGGTATTATAGACTGGCAAGGGCTCGGTATCTGCCTGTCCACACGGGAAGCAGTAAACCGCAGACTGTGGTCTGGCGCCTTCTCCACACCAACACTTATCCGAATCAGGGGGCCTACATCCGTTATAACCAAAACAAATACGATGGAAAATGCCAGTTATGCAGGGAGCGGGCGGCTCTGAAGCACATTCTGTGGGCTTGCCCTCAAGTGTCCTGACAGGACCGAAAAATAGTTAATGATGAGCAGTGGGAGGCCGTACTGCTTAGCTCCGATCCGGAAGAGCATCTTTGGGCCGTCCAGCTGGCCGAAAACGCTGCGAGCACACAAGAGCTACTGGCCGTCGTTTAGGCAGGGACCTGTTCCCAAACCACTGGACTCAATAAAGTTATTTTTCTCTCTCAGAAAGTGATTTGCTCATGTCTCTATAGTAATCACTGTATCAATGAGACTTCATGATGAAAATAAACCGAGCCACACCGCCTTTGTTGTCATGGCCTTCCTGACCACACATAGCATCACAGAGCTTCCCCCGCCGCTCTATAACCCAGATGTCGCTTCTAAGGCTTCTTTCTCTTCTTCCGACTGAAAAAGACCATGAAAGGACGGCACCACGGCTCGGTCTACGTCATTCAAGAGGCCGTAACCAGGAAGCTGAAGAACGTTCCAGTTTCTGCGTTACAGGGAGTCTTATATTATCGGCAGAGTAACTGGAAACTCTGTTCTGACGCAGAAGGGTCATAAATCTGTGAAGTCGTTGTGTCAGAGTGGTGAATAAATGCATTCCTCCAACTGTGCATTCGAACATAATCACTTCTGAACTCGTACAACTCGAAGCGTGCATTACTTCTTTCTTCGAACACGTCAGATTACAGAAAATTTTACTGCACAGTTAGTGAAACCGCTCACGCACATGTTTACAATGGGAATGGTGTCTTTGCTCGAGTAATGACCTTGCAACATTTGTTAGCCACCAAAAAAACACTCATTGAAAAAGGACGTGACTGATTCAACATGAGCGAAAATGCGCGCATATGCTTAGCTACAAAAGCACTTGCTCACAGAATGTCTGTAGTGAAGCGCAATCAATACACCTTACGCGTCACTGTCCCGTGTCTAATCAATGACGTGGCTTAATTGGTAGAAGTAGTGCGCTTACTGTCGCTTACTCCATATTTGAGCTGCTGCCAGAAGCTGCTGGCCTTGCTATGCCAACCTAATGCCTCACGGGAGCTACCCCCTTTCTTTATAGCGCATCGCTGGATAAGGGAGATTTAGCAGCAACTATCGACCTAAAAAAGAAAGAGAGAGATAAGCAGGTGGCTCTCCTAATACGAATGCGTGTGTGTTCGAGGCTAATAGGACAATCCTGTTAGGTTAACCTAGAATGTATTCTACAACTCTAGGGCAGTCATGTCGTTTTGCATTCTTGCCGATCCTCACATGCAGGCTTCAAAACCAGTGTCACACACTTGTTTACGCTCTGCTGGAAGTGCGATTTCTATAAACAAGGAACATTTTCGCAATTACATTGAAAATATCCTTCAATTGCACGGCTGAACCAGAATGTTCCGCCATTTCTTTAGCGGTAAAGAAAACGTTGCATTTGGAATGCCGTCTGCGAAAACCTTTGAACCACGATCTTTGTAGCAGAAGTTTGCTAGACTTGTGATGACCTGCAGGTGCAATGTCTACCTCGAAGGTGTTCTTAGGCAGACTATTCCATTAGTTCAAGGCTATGAGAGCATATTATAAACAACGTATGGCCCAATATGCTTCTTGTGTGCTATCTCCGGCCACATAGAGCGGGACTGTCGGCGTCGGCTCTATATTAACCGGTTTGACTAGCCCTCCTCTTCGTCATCACCACAGGTGCGTTGAAATGTGTAATTGCGGATTTTTGCAACCTCCTATACACTTCACCAAACATGACTGAACACACTTCTTTCCGTTGTACAGGTTCAAACCTGCAGGAATCGCTTGATCAACTCCCAGTTTGTGATATATAGCGTCAATAGAACCGCTGTAAACACCCATCTCTTGAGCTTTGTGGTCGTTACCACAAAGATTACAAGTCTTACAAGCTGCGCCTAAAAGGCTTGCCAAAGTGCAGAACACGAATCGAATCAGATCTGAGTGCATCCCTTGCGGTGCAGGCACAAACGAAAACCCAGCTTTCCACTATTGTATTGAAGTTATAATCAAACTGTTTGATTTAAATTCTTCCGTCGCATACCACAACCTTATTCAACTGCGAAGCTTTTTATGGGCGAAGTTTACCTGGGACTGTCGACCTAATGCGGCTCGCAGTTCCTGCTGGCATATGCCACAAACATTGAACGTGCTCCGCCACATACCTCCGGTTAACTAATATGAAAAAAAACTGTCTATAACTATCCTGAACGTCTCGCGGCCCCCGCGCTGTGTAGAAAAAGCGAAATAAGTGTTTGCTGCCAAGAGGAGGCAAGCGCATCTAATCAAGAAGTCCAGCGGTTTTTCTTGCATGATCGAACATAGTTAAAGTCGTGCGGTCTCCGCAAGGAGAAACTGCCCGTCGGGAGCGTTAACGGGCATTCGCGCGTGAGTGGCAAAGACGACGTCGTTTAGGCTCAGAAGCTCGCGCAAAAGATGCCGAAGCTATGCGCAAACGGAGAGCAGAAGATCCACTGTTTCTAATGAAAAAAATTTTAGGTTAGACTTGAACGGCCTGCATCGGACCTTGAGTTTGAAACGAGGCAGAACAAAGTGCCGGAGAATGCTTCGCTGTTTCATCAACCTTGGCGACGTTGAGTCATTGAAGTTGGGATATTTTTCTACCTTGGACAAACTTAACATTGCGCAAAAACAAAGTTGAAAGTGCGCACATCTGGGACAGTTTGCTAAAATTTGTCCCCCAGTTTTCACATGCACAACTGGTGTTGTGGGAGCGGCAATGACACCACATGTAGCGGTAGCTTCACTTTCAAAATAGCATTTTCTTTGAAAGAAGACACAAGGGGGAGTTTTGTATACTCATGACCATGCCGTGAAGGTGCCCATATCCTAAGGTGGCCACAAACATAATAGAATATTGTGACACTCGCGCATTGCTTACAATCAGGAAGTACTTGCTGTAATGATCCTAGATTATTGTATCCATAACGACGACCTTCTCGGTGCTTTGTTTTGACGATAAGGGTAGTGGCCATGCTACATGTAATTTATCACTCGTACGCATTCTGTCGCTCCACTACAAGAACACAGAAAATAATGGTAAATTGAGCTGGCATTCACGGTAGCACACAGGGTGAAATGTCCTAGTCTGCTTGATAGGCATATGGGGAGCCGTCAGTCTCTGGGAGACGAGCACGAAGTTGCGCCTTAACTGCTCCACACATTCGAGCGGAGGGTGAAAAACGTTTCGGCAAGAACGCCAGTGTCTGTGCTCGTCCATGTTATCGCTATCGTAGGAGACAATCAGTGCTCTCCGCCTCACGACAACCCCAACGACACTCTAAAGGCAGAGTTCACATCCCGGACAACCGACTCGGTACAGCGTAGGCTGCAGCAGCTACTCACGGCGGATGAGCTCGTTGACAGAAAGCCTAAGGAGCTTCTACGTCGCATGCGGCATTTGATTCGTGACCACTGTGCTGCATTTACTTTCTTATCCGCCAATTACTTTCTTATCATAAACTCGCCATCCATGAATGCGCACTGCTGGCAGAATACCAGTGAAAAAAGTCAGCTGAAATACATGCAGCTAAAAGAAAGAAACTTTTAGGGACAAAGATATTACGCCTAATGCTCCCCCCTACGTTGCATACCACTAAACTGTTTTCGCGCTCTAACAATTCCGGACCTCTAGGTGACCCCATATCGAAAAGTAACGTAGTCAACTTGTCTTCTTATGAACTTTCCGTTGATGAAATCTCGTTGTTGTCCCGAGGACTCAATGTTTGCCCAGCGACAGGCGGTTTTAGTGAATTTAACCTGATGAAGCATTTCGACACTTTTGCCAGAAACTTAAGACTAAAAGAATACTTCCTTGACAAAAGCCCTGCTAATGCCCCTACTTCTATTTTGCCGTCTTACAAACATTAGACTCCACCAAACCAACGAGACAAGTGTCTAGACCTCTATATCACTGCCGTTCAACGCGACGTACTAGATATTTACCACAAACAGGCTCCGTTTAAAAGAAACCTTTCGATAAAAGAAACAGCAGCAATGCAGCAGCTAAAAGGTCGTGATGACATCATAATTAAGTCAGCTGATCAAGGTGGAGCCGTGGTAATACTAAACAAACACGATTATGACAGCGAAGCTTCCAGACAGCTTTCTGATAGCACTTTTTACAGGCGGCTCGATGAAGACCCCACTGAGCAGTTTAAATCTGTCCTTATAAGCACACTAACGAGCCTCATTGAAAAGGAAAAAAATTCCTAATTCGGCTATGCATTCTCTCGTTCCACTAAGTCCAGTCGCGGGTCGCTTTTACCTCCTGCCAAAAATACATAAGTCAGGAAACCCTGGTCAACCCATCGTTTCCGGCATAGGTACGGTTACGGAACTGATCTCACAATTTGTAGATAAAGCAATAAACCGAATTCCGTCTTCTTTTTCATCGTACACCAAAGACACTAACCACTTCTTGTCCGACATCGTCGACCTTTCTGTTCCCCCCTGATTCGCTTCTGGTTACGCTGGACGTAGCGTCCCTATATACGAACATTCCTCATGCAGATGGAATACGGGCAGTAGTTCACTCATACGAGTCTGTCCGTGATAAAATAATTGACAGCTGCCCACTTTGATGACCCTTTTAAAATTCGTCCTGGAATCTAACAACTTCGAATTTAACGGCATTCATTACCTTCAAGTTAATGGCACCTCGATGGGAACACCCATAGGCCCTAACTGTGCCAATATTTTCATGGGCATACTCGAAAACGAATTTCTGGCAAGCCGTTCACTTAAACCGTTGTACTACAAAAGGTACGTCGATGATATATTCGAGATTTGGCAACACGGCGAACTTCATCTCTTATCGTTCATTCACGATTTCAACAACGCTCATCCGTCCATTTCATTCTCTCATAACTACTCAGAACGAGCTATTAACTTTCTGGACGTAACAGTGACTATGTGTGACGGCCAACTTGCCACTAAAGTTTACAGAAAGCCAACCGATACTCAACAGTACCTTCATTTCAGTAGCAACCATGTCAAGCACTCAAAAACCAGCATACCCTATAGTCAGGCCCTTCGTTTTAAAAGAATATGCTCCCGACAAACAGATTTTAATTCCAATTGTGCGCAGCTTCGGAGCGCTTTATCAAAACAGAAATACCCTTTCAAGATTATTGATGACGCCATCAAAAGGGCGAGTAACCAAGACCGCAAAGCACTTTTAAGCACCAAAAATAAACAGCTGGTTTTCTCCTACACTAACCTTGTTCTGACGCTTTCCGCGCCTGGGCAGGACGTAAATGCCGTTTTAAAAAAGCACCATAACATACTTCTACAAAGCGAACGAATGAAATGAATATTCCCAGAACCACCGCGTGTGACGTACAGAAGAGCCCAAAACCTGCGTGACCTACTCACGTCGTCAAAAAGTGCACGCAATAAACCTACTGGCTGCCGTCCTTGCAACAAATCTCGTTGTAAAGTCTGCCACCATATGACCTCTTCACTTACCGCAAAAAGCACCGCATCTAACTTCAGCCTGAAAATAAATGATGGCTATAACTGCGACACGCGTAATGTAGTTTATCTCCTGAATGCTCAATCTGCAAAATGCAATATGTAGGCGAAACTGAAACACCCTTCCGATATCGTCTGAACAACGACAAGGCTCATATCTCTTCACTTCCTCACCTTCCAATATCGAAGCCTGCTGACGTTATTGGCCACTCATTTGACAACATCACAGCCATGATTCTGGAGGCTGGTTTCCGAACGCATCATGATAGGGAAGTACGCGAATCGTTTTTCATCTTGAAGTTCAATACAATCGCCGGTGGTTTGAACGAAAGTGCCGGGAAACTTAGTGTCTTGCATCAGTGACTGCTGTCAATCTTATTGCTTGTGCCACCTGTAATTCTTATGCCCGTGTCGCTACTTGTGAATTGATTGCTTACGAGAACGTTATGATATGGGGGCCCCAAAATATATATTTCATTTTTTTCTTGTTGTGCTTGCTTTTATGATGTTTGTGCTCACGTGATCATTGGAACCGAAACATATGCGCTTATATGCTGTAGTACCACTCTCACTTCTGTTATTCTGACGAAGGCCGGCCCCACGGCCGAAACGTAAAGAATCCATTCTGTTTTTCGACGTGTGTCTGCTTCTTTTTATTCATATTATTTACCAGCGTCCTAGTAGTTGTTCCCTGGAATTATATATATATATATATATATATATATACATATATATATATATATATATATATATATATATATATATATATATATATATATATATATATATATATATATATATATATATATATATATATATATATATATATATATATATATTGTGAAGAATGAGACACAGAGACAGCACCCGTTCCTGGGCTGGCTGTTCTATTACCTGCTCTTCGTCTTTTTCTGCTTCGCCCTAGATCTCCGCGCGCCCAACGCCAGTGTCGTTCTTTGTTTTCACACTTGGTCATGACTGCGAGGCGTGCGGAGCGGCCGACAATGCTTCTGGTGGGCGGCAATGGCTGAAGCGCGGTGGTCGGTCCCGGCCACGCTGTGCCTCTGCTTGGAGATCTGCCAGTGCATCTTCTGGGGGGCGGTATTGACTCTGTCGCTGTGGTCGAACTTGTCGACAGTGCGACGTCTTCTGAAAACCGCTTGACGACGGCTCTGAAGGCGGGCCCTGACTGTATCGGAATGGTCGCAGGTTTATCCCGAAACGCTCGCCTTTTCCGCGCCACATTTTGGAAAACCGGGCAGGAAATGGTAGATCCGCTTACACAAGTCGCTGCACCGAAAGCTGCCGTCAGCGCATTTCGTAGCGGGTCGAGGAGCGTTTCGCTGTCCTATTCAACATCTGCTGCTACGTGGCGTCAGGTTCCCGCACTGACCTGTGACGTGGCTTTTGCTTTTGCAGCGTTGTCAGTCTGGGGCTCCCTGAAGTTCTCAAACGTGAAATTCTTGTAGCTGTGCTGGCTGCACCTGGGACGTCCTCGTCAGAAGCCGTTGCAATAGCAGGTGACTCGTGCTGCGTGGGCAGGTCTTGAATGAGAATGATCGAAGACGTGTCAGAGAGATCGGTGTCGTCTGGAGAGTCGTCTTCCAGCAAGTTCGAAACGGTGTCATGTTCGGCCAGTGAATGCTTTGAAGCGTGCAGACTCGCCTCCGTCTGGTCAGGCAGGATCTTGGCGGAATCTTCGAACGTGTGGGTTTCACTACGTGAATGGAAGGTCCAGTACGACGCTGGCCGGTGCCTCTAAGTGCTCAAGCTGTAGCGGGCATGAAGGCAGCTTTTCTGTAAGGTGTGTAGGGCAACCGCTCTCGGCCATTGGCAGGGATGTTCTGCCACCGGTTACCGAGGCAGGGACACAACACAGCCTTAGTCCGGTGCTTGTACCAGACCCAGCTGCGTAGCTGTCTGGCTGTGAGCTACAGCGTGCCGTTGCTGCCTCGAGGGGGGAGCCCCTCCTGAGCTCCTTCCTCGTTGGAGGACGAGTTGAACTCGCTGGAGGTACAGGGAACCCGATCGAAAGCGGCAATCAGGGCAGCACTCCACTCTGCCCAGGACTGGCGCCTCACGCCTTCGTACCTGTGCCACGCCGCGGCACCGTCCCGAAGGCGCTCTACGGTCAGGGACCATTTCTGCAGCTCCGTCCAAGCCTCGAGAGCTCCTGTAGCGTTGATGGTCGCCACCCAATGTTCGGCGGGATCGTGAAAGCCGCGGAACTCCGGTATTTCGCAGGCGGCTCGCGATGGTGGGACGGCCGACGAAAATCCAGAGAGCGCAAACGCGAAGCAGCCCAGCTGCTGTGAGAGCTGCATGAGGGCACACCGGAGCTCTCTGCGTTGCTCGGGTGGGCTGGCCTTCAGATCGTCTGAGGCGGCTACATCCAGCGCGGCGTTGGCGGCGCTCAATGCCGGCATGAAGGCAGGAAACAGCACAGAGCTCGACGCTGTCAAACCGTTCACCGTGACGCGTAGGCGCGCGATGGTATGCCGGCCGCAGCTGCGCGGCGCTGTTCGAGGTTCCGCATGATGAGGTGGTTGTGCTTGCGGTTGCGGGTTGCTTGTAAGAGGGAGCTTGTACAGCATCCCTCAGCATCTCAGGTGCCGATGGAGTCCGGAGTGACAGGTGGTCGGCACAGGAAGTTCTGAGCAGTGGTGCCCGGCAACAGGAGGCCGCGTGCTGTCTTCGCGGCGCCGGGGCACGCCAAGGAAGCCTGAACGGCGTCCCTTAGATGCTCATGCGTTGGAAGTCTTGGGCACGGAATCTATGTGACGGGAAGCGTACTTGACGTTCCCAAACGACAGGAGCCCGTGCGCCTTCTCAGACGAAGGTGGAACCACCGAAGAGGCATTGACGCCGTCCGCGGATGATTCGATGGGTAGGTGCAGCAGCGGTTGGGTCATGGAGTCCATGATCGAGGAAGCGTGGACCGCGTTCCTGGATGGCGAGGCCCGCGCTGCCGACGACCCGCGAGGACACGTACCGGTGGCTTCAGCCGTAAGGTTCAGTCGTCGGACTGCGCCATTGTGAAGAACGAGACACAGTGACAGCACCCGTTTCTCGGCTGGCTGTTCTATTACCTGCCCTTCGTGTTTTTCTGCTTCGCCCTAGATCTCCGCGCGCCCAACCCCAGTGTCGTTCTTTGTCTTCACAGTATATATATATATATATATATATATATATATATATATATATATATATATATATATATATATATATGTATAATGGATAGAGGAAGGGAGAGATTTATAGGTGGGCCTCCAAATTTCTAAGTCTCTTTTAGTTTCATGATGACACTGTTAAACTGAGTCTGTTAATTATTTTGATATAATGAAAGGCACGGTTTTTGTCTTTTATACTTCACATCACTTATGGCCCCTTTCCTGTGAAATGCTTAGCATTGCGAGGCAAATAATTCGCGAGCGCAGTTAAATCGTAGAGCAGCCCAATCGAAAGAACGAAAGTCTATGAAATTATGAAAACGAAATAGAATCTTTGCGGTTAATCCACGAAATTACATGTCTAAGGAGCATTCTAGTCCTACGGAGACGTTACATTTATCTCTTATTACAACTGACACGGCCTTGCTGCATAAGAGGCTTCCTGAGAAGAACGCTCTCATAATTTTCCTCTCCAGAAGTACACCTAACGGTTCCATCAGGATTTATTACGCGCCCCAATCTTGAAGCGCTTTTATACATTTACTAGAAATAAGTCTTGTAAACACTTATTATAAAGATTGTGTATATTTACGGGGGTCAAGGATATCATATTTGAAATCAAGAAGAAGAATTGGACATGGGCCGGGCACGTAGCGCGTAGGCAGGATAACCGCTGGTCATTAAGGGTAACTGACTGGATTCCAAGAGAAGTTTGCAGGTATAAAGTGGCAGCAGGAAGCACAGGGCCGGGTTGATTGGCGGAAAATGGGAGAGGCCTTTGCCCTGCAGTGGGCGTAGTCAGGCTGATGATGATATTTACGTTCTCATCACTAGATCATTTCAGTTCCGTCACGTCAAGAAGCCACTTATAAAACATGAATTCAGTGTTGTAGATATGAAATATAAAAGAACGTAATGCATGCAAGCAATGTAAACCTATTCTTTACTGCGCATTTCAGTGTTCCTATTTTTCTTCACCCATTCGGAGCTCCATCTGTAAAATCGGTCGAGTACAATCCACTCCGAAAGTTATATTTTTCCTAGTCTCATGACACGCAAATTGATCAACATCTGTTGTAAACGGTGATACAATGAAAAGTGCATCGCGTACGCGCAACTTTTATCCGTGCTGTGAATGTCATTGTTGTAACAACTGCGCTCGCGAAATGTGCCCGCTTTCTATTGCAGAAACCAATAAAGAAGAGTAACAGTATGTCTTACAGACTTGCATCTATGACCTATGACATAGACAAGGTGATCAAGTTTATCTTCTGGCAGTGCGCACTGCAGCGCAAGACTAGGTACCTTTGTCTATTCTCCGGAGAGTTTTATCGCCTTTCCACCAGACGTGCCACTACAAATATTCCAATAAACACAGCACATCCAAGAAAGAGACAACGACACCTGCGCAGGTGTCGTTGTCTCTTTCTTTGATGTGCTGTGTTTTAACGCGATAGCGTTAAAGAGCTCGTTTCGCAGGAATTCTGGCGTCGGCGTCGGTGTCGGCGTCGTTGGTTGTGAGCGAAAAATCATCTTGTCCGCAACCGAAAAATCGAGAAAGATGCAAATAAAACAAATAATAAAAATTTCCGGGTCCGTGTGAGGATCGAACCCGGCCCGTCTGTGTGTGGCAAGCAGGTGTTCTACCACACAGCCACGCCTCTGCTTGGAAATACGGTGAAAATAACTTCCTCTGCTTGGAGATGCAGTGAAAATAACTTTCATGCTTCGCAAACGCAAGCGTTCTTTATATAGGCGTCATCATATAACCTGTAATATCCCAGGAATATTGCGTGGTACAAGCGTACATTGCCATCGGGCGTCAGAATATGTTATTATCATAACGATTTCGTTGTTTCAAGCCGGTCACCCATTACAAACGGCACACACCTTACTGCGCGTATTCCCTTAACAACACGTAGTGGGTGCACATCAGGTATGCACGAAGTGTTTGAACTAGGCACTCGGGACAGGGGATATCGCTATCGCGTTCAACTCTTAAAGGCGAAGATTAAGGGTCCCCCCAATTTTTTTGCGCTATCCTTCCTTATTGAAAGAATGCACCAACTAGCCCCCCAAACGCGTGCTACTACACTAAAAATATACTGTTAGGCTTTCGTACTAGACGACGCTAGTGACAAGCTTTACTTGCAAGAAAACTAAGTAAGCATACACACAGATTGCGGAACTTAATGCGTGGCGCACGTAACATAATGTAATATGTGATGTGATATGATGTAATGTGATGTGATATGATGAACTGCTGCCGTAGGAAATTATGACCCTTTCTTGTTTTCTTGACCGCGAACCAGTGACTGCAGAACAAGGAGGGAATTTAGAAGACATGAAGTTTTGCGAACGAGCCCTTAACATATTTCGTCGTTTCCAGGGTTTTATAGACAGTTATTCAGACGCTTGATCTAAGATGCACTTTTTACGCAACATCTTTTCACACTACATATTCCAAAGAATTACGCCACTAAGTCACGCGACCAGGCACTAGACACAGACGGCTGTGGCTACATAGACCATACATTAAATATAGACCTTTGTTTAACACCATATGCTTGCATTTATAAAAGACTAGAAAAAATTGCAAACTAGCAAAATTTGCAAAGCGCCAGCCACAGCGGTGGTACAGCAGTTACGGTGCTCGACAGCTGACGCGAACGACGTGGGTTCGACCCCGCCTGCGGCGATCGCATTTTGATGGAGGCGAAACCCTAGAGGTCAGTGTTAGTGCACGAGCCTCTTTGACACGTTGAAAAATCCCAGGTAATCGAACTTTCCGGAGCTCTACATTACGGAGTGCCTGATAATCATATCGTGGAGTTGGGCACGTAAAACTCGAAAACTCATTATTAGTTGTTGCATTGCAAACCGCCGAGCTAAATGGGCTCGAAATATCAGCGCGATAGAAATGAGACAATTCTAGCCAGATCACACTAATATAGCAGAAGACAGTCGTCAGTTTCGCCAACCGACCACTGTTCGAGACACAAAAATCGTTAGACGTGAGCAATTTCGGCAACGTCGCATGTACACAGTCTATTTAGCAGCCTCGTCGACGTGGATTCGCCTCTCGGGCATGAAAAAAAAAGGGGGGGGGGGGTCTTTCCAGTGGAGGAGTTTTGAAATGTCAGCCCACCGGGGACAATAAAAGACATTATTGAAAGTTTGAGGGGAGGGTAATTAAAAAGTGAATCAAAGGTGCGCTCTTCCCCACGTCTTTCCTCTTTATCCACAGAGGGATGTATCCCGTGCTGGTCGGCGTACATTAGCAGCCCTACTTTCAGCTACAATTTGTTGTGCAAAATACAGTGCGCTGCTCGGACAAACCATGCGTAGACATGCATCCAAATTACACCTAAAAAACAACGAAATTTTTTTTCTCTGCCCCCTTTATTGAGCAGTTACTTCGATATCTGCCGATAGCCCTCCCTGCCCCCTCCAGTCCTCCTCCTGCCAAATGGGGAACTTACGCGTCAGCAGTGGTCACCAGACACTGTCTCCACTAAGTCGCCGATGGGAATGACAAAACTGTAGGTAGTTGGACGTTCAGTATGCAAGCAGACGTAGTAAATGGGCCAGAATCGGGTAAAAAACGACATATTTATATAGTTCACAGTATTGCACAGAATAGTATAAACAGTGACAAAGGAAAAAAATTACACCATCTCCCACTAAAGGGAACCATCCGGGGATGTGAAGCAGCGCTGGTGTTCACTTGTGTTTCCATTTGTATGTTTCCGTGTATGATTGATTTGTATGTGGAGTTGTGTATCAGTGGTACTGCTTACGCTGCTTGCGCTGCTGTCACAGCTTACGTTTCCGATGCCGCTAGAACTGGCGCCAACCTTGACATCCATAGCGCCGATGCGAAGGAGAGTGCAACGGAATGAGCGCGCGCGGCATTATATACGAGCGCACAGCCGCACCGGAGAGATAGAAATGGGAGATCAGAAACGAAGCGGAGGCAGCGCCCACGCTACCTCCTCCACCCCACCTCCTCCCACCTTCTCGCGCTCACGCGAGTAGAGGGGGAGAGTTAGCACATGCGCATTGGGAGAGCAGACGGTCGCCAAGGGACGGACACAGCCCCGAGCATCTAAAAAAAAGAACGCCAGGGCTGCGCGGAACACGCAGCACAGTAACAGCAAAAGCTGCAGGAACCGCCTCTCTAAAGCTCGTTGTAAACACTTTTGGACGGCTACTGCAACTACATTTCCAAGGTATCCACTACGCCGTAAATGGTCACAATTTTGCGACAGTCGCCCATGTTTCTTCATCGAGGGCGGAGCTATAATTTATTGAAGCGTTCACGTGACCAGCTCCTGCCAATGAGCTCATTGTTTCTTTTTCATCTTCATGTATATATGTCATTCTTCACTCAATAAAGCTTAGTAGTGAGTCTGTGCATGTACTGTCCCCACTATTTCTGTGTCCTTGTCTGTTTAGCGCAGTTAAAAAACCTTTCAAGAATGAACATGAACCAACTAGCCCAACTTGGTGCTCTCCTGCTCTCAGGCTAGACTAGACTAGACCACTTAGCAGAACGCTGGCCACTGCTTCAATAACTTTTTATCTCCCTAGATTCTCTACCTGGGGAGGGTATCACGCCCACTTCATAGTCTGCAAACGCCGCCCTAAAATATATTTGCTGAGCCTCTTTTAATCAAAGGCGAGAGTTGCGGCTGAGTTACTCACGTCTCCATCGTCTAAAGAGATGTATACGCATCCTGCACCTGCAATTGTATATGCATCGTGCAGTCTGCACTGCAAAGAGCGAGGTCTTTGTTACCAAAGTGCGCGGCAGACGGAATTTCATCGTTTTATGTAGGAAGACGGTCGTATCTGTTCAAAACAACTCTTCGCTTCTCGTACAGATCCAAGAGAACGAAACGTTGACGGTAAGCAGTAAAAGAAGGATATGATTCTCTCGTGTTCAAGAGGTCCCCGCCGCAAGTGCTGACAATATCGTTTCTACCGCTTTGTCCCGCAAAAAAGGAAAAAAATATTCCGGAAGCCATCTGAATTCATGATTGTAAAACGTTTACTCCGACTTAACACAAAAAAGTCGGAGTACGCCCCCTGCTAATCTTCTCATAGTGTGCTATTACTGGAGTGTACTGATGATGGTGACGCATTATTAAAAATCATTTCGTATAATTTTTTTTACCCATTTAATGACCTGAAATCTGCTTATGTTCTCAATTTTGATTTCATAAGTTATCCTCTCCAATCTCATTTACTTCCGAATATTACACTGGTATTCTCTTGATTGATGGGCGTTAATGCAAAGAAATTTCGAGTATGCAAGATAGCAACTTGAATTCCACATTGGGTTCAGCTTTTGCATAAATGTGTTATTGCTTCGTGTAATTTGCTGTGTTATTGTGTTATGTTGTATCGTGCAAATAATCTGTTCGCTGCAGCCAAATCTGTGAACGGAGCAGCAGCCTCTGTCAGGCATTGGTGCCTTCTGCTCTTGCCACCTTTCTGCAGTCTTACAGAAAAAATAAAGTAGAAGCAAAATCTCTAGTTAACAATAGTTACTCCTTCGCGATAACACAGCTCAGCGTGGGAGAGCAGAGCCCGTTGATAAGCGTCTCGCTGCGTCGCAAAATGGCAATCCGTGGCACTGCGCCTCTGTTTGCAGAGTATTTCTGACGTTATCATGCGCTGCGTTGTCAGCTACGGTGCTGCCAGGGGTCAGCGACGTTCGTACCGGTGTGTATGTAACTGAGGAATGGAATAATAGAAAAATATCCTGGAAGATTTCCGGCGCAAACAACTGTTTGGGTAGGCGTTACATATGACAATACGAAAAAATTTCGGTAGGGGCTGAAGCCCCATAAGCCCCCCCCGCCTTTGCTACGCCCCTGCTATCTATCTATCTATCTATCTACCTATCTATCTATCTATCTATCTATCTATCTATCTATCTATCTATCTATCTATCTATCTATCTATCTATCTATCTATCTATCTATCTATCTATCTATCTATCTATCTATCTATCTATCTATCTATGTCTGTCTGTCTGTCTGTCTATCTATCTATCTATCTATCTAGCTATGTCTGTCTGTCTGTCTGTCTGTCTGTCTGTCTGTCTGTCTGTCTGTCTGTCTGTCTATCTATCTATCTATCTATCTATCTATCTATCTATGTATACAGCCGCCTGCATCTGGCTGCTCTAGTGGTCACCTCTAACTTGGTGTAGACCAAAATTTCTATGGGAAGGTAAGAGATTTGGAGGAATATGACTGTCTGGGCACGACATGAATAACGTGAAAATCCTGTCGCGTACGTTGTCGAACCCTCTCCTCCAGACACGTGTGCCACGTACCCGATCACCACGGTCCACGGTACGCGGGCATGCGTGCAGTGGAATGACAGTTTATATCTACTCCGGAACGGCGAGGAGAGACATAAGTGACTTAAATGTGAGCGCGTGACGAGAAACTGATATCGGCAGCGTTGACCCGACGAACGCAAAGCTCATTTTTTTCTAAAGACGTATTGTGTAGAGACAGCTTGCTGCTTTGTCGTTGTACTATCTCCCTCTGTTTTCCCTGGGACAGTGAGCTGCGGAATAACACTAGGGACGAGAAAAGAGCAGAAGGCGGGCGCAGTCTCGTCTCCTCTGTGTTTTTAAAGCGCATCTCTCGTTCCTGCGTTGAGCGGCATCGTCGTTGTCGGCGTAACCGATAGCGCGAACGAGGACGAACAAGACACTCCCCAAGGAGTTTTCCATCGTGAGAGCCAGCGAGCCGCTGTGTTAGCATCTGCAATGCCTCGTGCATGTTCATGCTTCTTGTGACACAGCATCGCATTCATCTCGCGCAAGGGCACGAGGAAGTGAGTTGGCCTGCGAAGCTTGAGAGAAGATGTGAAATGGTCGACCGGACACCTTGTGTGTGGAACACTGCAGCAGACTCCTGAGCCCCCTTTATAGTCCGGTGTAGGCGGCAGTTGGCAACGCCAGTTTCACCACGTTATGTTCACACGAAAACCGAGCATTCTGTACTCTCACTCACACCGCACCGCCTCGCCTTGATAAATGTGCATTTGCTCAACTTATCGCGAGATCAAAACACCTAAACAACTTCTCTCAGAATTCACATTAGGCAGCATCGCAATCATCGGGGAATTTCTTTGCGCAGTTGATCGTCACAATGGGTTACCAACTCGCCCAGCACTCAGTTCTTCTCCATCTCTTCTTTTTCCACTTACCCCGGTGAGGTGTAGCTGGATAGACACACGCCCTGCAGTCATATTTGCTCCTCTTTTCCCTCAATTAATTGTTATCTTATACGGTGGTAGGGCACATGTCACATTCCGATTCGTTTCTTTTTAACAGTGGAGTTGTTTAAGCTTGGAAATGTTCCGTGAATGACCACCAGAACTCGGCCGGTATGCGCAGAATTTTCGTGCTTACACATGCATATTATACGCTAAAACAGAAAGAACGGATGAGGCTTAAGTACGTAGATTATGTGCATTTACATGAACATTTCATTCCTGCTGATTACAACCGTTGCATCAGTCTACCAAAACCAGGCAAGAGGAAAATTGGCAGCCGATGCAAGGAGAGAATGCTGATGATGGAGCGAAGCTCCATTGACGTAAAGATAAATGATACAAAGAATGTTTATGAAATCCATCTCTCCGTCCGTCCGGCCGTCCATGGATGTACGGAAGGACGGACGGACTGAGGGATGCACGAAAGGACGAATGGATGGACGGACGGACGGTCTATTTTAAGCCTGTATGAGAGCTTTGAATGCTCTATGTACGGTATATGTACGGTATGTAGCGTTCCCACTAGGAACTACCACATTAAATAGACATAATCTCAGATAGACGGGTGTCATCCGCCATTTTATTTTTAACTTCTTCCCCTTCACTTCTCCCCTTAGTTCACTTCTTCGTCTTCTTTCATGCACTCATCGCAGACCGCTTCACTCTACCGGACTTCTTTGATCACACCTCCTGGTGTAATACTTGAATACGTTCCCAATGGCGGCACACTCTCTTTGACCTGAGGCTCCAGTGTACCACACGTTCTTCAAGATTCCGTGCTGAGATGCCGTCCGAACAACTTGGAATGGTCCGTAATATTTAGCACTTGAAGGTGCTATTCCTTTTCGTACAAGGATGTATTCTCCAGGTTGTATGTGCGGTATCTCGCTATTGTGGCTTTTATCAAAGTTTCTCTTCATCCGGCGTTTGTACACTTCCTGTTCTTGGACACTTTTCTTGACTTCCGTAAGGTCGAGATTTTCTAGGAGGCCGAGCTCACGATCTGCGGGGAAGTATGGGCGCTGTCCCGGAAGCAGCGAATTGAGGACTGCAGCCTAATCCCGTGGTGTATGACCGATTATGATGTTTCACGGCGGCCTCAAGGCAGCACTTCCAGCCACCTGCGAAGTCAGGATACATCTTCAGGAACTGCTTAATATCCCTTATAGCCCGTTCTGCTAATCCATTGGCTGCAGGGTGATAGGGAGACGAATATTTAATTGTTATTTCTCGATCACTAGCCCATGTTTTTTAGCTTGGCACTCCGAAAAGCAGGACCGTTGTCGCAGACTAGCGTCTTGGTGTGTTGGAAGCACTCATCTTTAAGTAGACTGATGACGCTGTTGGCATCTTCTTTTCCTGCTTTAGCCTGGATCATCCTTGTGCATTCATCAATTGACAGGAGAAAAGCTTGTGTTCGCCTGACTCCTTCCCCCTTCTTTCTGAGCTCTGCAAAGTCTAAATGAACAACTTCGAATGGCATTCTTGAATATTCCGGGTTTGTCATAACGTCTGTTGATTGCTTGAACTTCACTTTGTTCACCTGGCAAATATGACATGTGCGGATGTAGTCGCTGATGTCGGTTTTCATGCCTGGCCATGTGAACCTCCTGAGTAATTTCTTATATGTGCGCCAGAAGCCGTCGTGTCCACCTGATCCAGGAGTGTCATGGTAGAGATGAAGAATCCTTTGAACCAGAGTGGGTGGTACATGGTACTTTCCATTAATGAATTGGAGATCTTCAGTACCTTCCCATAGCTTAATATGATTGATCGTTTCTGGATCTTCACTTGACTCCTGTACAAGCAACCTAGACAGTGCGTCGGCATCGGTGAGAAGTGGGCCAGGACGGTGCGAAACTATAAAATCGAATTGTTGCAGGTAGTTGATCCACCTAGCAATGCGTCCTTTTGGTTGTGCCATATTCAACAGTTGAGTCAATGCTTGATGATCCGTGAAAAGCGTGAATTTGGCGCCTTCAAGGTAAGTTCTAAAATATTGGATCGCCTTTAGGACAGCCAGCGCTTCTTTTTCGGTAGTAGAATAATTGATTTCAGCTGGTTTGAGGGTATAACTGTAATACCCCACAACGTAGTGCTTTGTCTGATCAGCCTGCTTGGAGGGTTTCTGATAAAGAACTGCACCGGTTGCGTAGTGGGATGCGTCCGTGTTCAGCACAAAAGGCAGAGAAAAGTCCGGTATTCGCAATATTGGATCCGATGATATTTGCTTTACTAGCTCACAGTAAGCGGCTTCGCACTCCTGGTTCCATAGGAAAGGCGTGTCTTTTTGGGTTAAGCGTGTAAGGCACCTGGTTTTCAGTGCATAGTTTTGATAAATGCCCTGAAGTGTCCTGCCAGGCCAAGAAAAACACGTAGAGAGTGCATATCATAAGGCTTTGTCAGCTTCGAAATTCTGTCTACTGATTCTTGTTTAGTGCTTTTGGTATTGCCGTCGAACACCCTTCCAAGAAATATAACCTTATCTTGAAAAAAAAGCACTTTTCTTGAAATTCACCTTGAGTTCAGAACGGCTAAGAGCTTCAAGAACTTTTGAAAGATGACACCGGTGGTCCTCTTTTGTCTTTGAGTACACAATGATGTCATCGATGTATACATTGCAGAATACGCCCAAATAAGGTTTCAGAATGTCTGTCATAATCTTCTGGAACCACGCAGGAGAATTCTTCCAGCCAAATGGTAGGCGGTTATACTCGAACAAGTCAAAAGGGGTTGTAAAGGCTGTGTACTTCTTCGTTTCTTCAGTCAGTGGGATCTGCCGAAACCCCTTGCAGAGGTCTATTCGTGAAAAGCAATGACACCCACCAGTTTCGTCAATAATGTCGTCGATTCTTGGCATTGGGTAAGGTATCAGTGCCGTTTGACGATTAAGAGCTCGGTAGTCTGTACAGAGGCGGAATGTCCCATCTTCTTTTGGAGCAATAGTTATGGGAGAAGCAAATGGGGATACAGAAGGACGGATAATACCTGCATCCAACATTTCTTGCAACTCCTTTTTTGAGCCACACCTTTTTATCTCTTGACATATTATAAGGAGCTCTGCGAACTACTGTTTTTTCAGCAAGCTCGAAAGGAACACATGAGATGTCATCGCCGGAGGGTAGATACCCAGACATGTAAGTTCTGGATACTTCCTTGTGATGTCCCCCCTGGTCGAAAATAAGGCTTGTTACGTTGGGTACCTTAGGAAGATCAGCTGTTGTTACGTCATCCTCCACCTTTAGCTTGTCGTCCCAATAGATGTTTATTTTAAGCCTTTTCATGTCTGGGCGGGACAAAAGAAAGTCGTAGGTGACGTCAGGAATTGCCAGTACGTCGCTGGTAATGGAGTGTCCTTGAAATTCAATAGTCAGGGTTATCCATTCACTGTGTGTGCTCACTGATCCATCGTAGGCTTGCATGCGCAATGCCCTACCCGCATGCAGACGACTGGCATCCACTCTACTCTTATTAATTATGGAGACCGAAGCACCACTGTCAACAAGGGCCTTCATTTTGGTGCGGTCTACCTTAATAGGGGCATAAAGTAATGTTGATGCGATCAGATAAACTGTCTCGGTGTAACTTTTTGCTGGGGTCTTCTCATCGAAGGTAGTTGGCTTATCTAGAAGAGTTCTGTCATGTAATGCAGTAGCCTGTCCATCGTCCCACTGATAGTCCCTTCCAAGAGAACAGTTATTAGATTGAGCTGTTGGACCTTCATTATACTTGTGAAGACCCTGTGCTTGTTCACCAAGTCGGTGCCCTTGCGAAATAGATGTTCGTACTGTGGTCTGTACACATCGCAGAAGGTCATCGAATGTTGTTGGATTATTGAGCTGTATGTCTCTGCGGATGTCGGTGGAAAAGCCTTGCGTTATCAAAGCTACCACTGTAGATGACGGTAGCTGCGGTTCTGCAGAATGCAATAGGCGGCGCTTCTCAAGGCAGTACTCGAACACAGAGCCAGGCGAGTATCTCAAGCTCAGTGCCGCATCCCATCTTTCTACAGCATTGCCTCGGAAAGCCTCCAGAAAATTGCTTTTCCATAGTTCCCAGCAAGTTGGCGGTTTATCCAACAGTTGCACATCGTACCACTTTCTCGCAGTGGCACCTAAATAACGACGCATATTTAAAATCTTTGTGTCGTCCTTTTCCCACATATTCGTGTTGCATGCGTACTCATAAAACGACATCCAACACTCAGCATTTGGCGAGTCTCCTTAAAAAATATCCGGTTCTACAATGTGCTGCACCGATTTGTCTCGACTAAGCAACTCGGCCAACATCCTCATTATTTCGGTTTGTTGCACCAGGTACTGTTGCTGTTGTTCAATGCCAGACAAAACCAAGCTCACCTTCTCGGAAGGCGTTTCCTGCTTGACGGTGCCACGGCGAATAGGTTCCAAGACGAGTTCGCTGAGTGTATGAAGCTGTAGGTTAACTGTGACTGATCCTGTTTCCACGAGGGCTTGACGTGTCATCGAGGCTTCTTGCAGTACAACGTCGATAAGTCCGGTAGAGCTAACTTCGCGAGGAATGTCCATCGCTGGCTCACCGTGCACTTGGTAGCGTTTGAAGACAAGGGCCTCCGATGACGCCACGTCGATGAAAAACGTAACCCACATGCTTGGTCTTCAAAAGCGGTCGGCTGCGCCAAAATGTAGCGTTCCTACTAGGAACTACCACATTAAATAGACATAATCTCAGATAGACGGGTGTCATCCGCCATTTTATTTTTAACTTCTTCCCCTTCACTTCTCCCCTTAGTTCACTTCTTCGTCTTCTTTCATGCACTCATCGCAGACCGCTTCATGTAACACCTGTGTTTCGGTTCGATGGGAGCTACGATGACGGCGACAACGGACATGGTGCGAGGCTAAGGAGCTTCACTCCTAAAAAAATCAGGATCTCAGCAGCAATCAAACCCAAGCGTTCTGCGTGGCAATCAAGGATTCTACCACAGAGACATGTCATACCTTGAGAGTGCTTTGGGAAAAGACACTATGCAGGCGTATGGTCGATACAACTTCAATTGTGGTTGCAGTTCTGCCTATCAAACTTTTAACAAAGCCATAAACATTACATATATAAACCTATGACACAGACGTCATGCCGTGTTAACATCATTTGTGGTTTTAATGACTCCACATTTACAAGAGTCTAATAATAAACATTACATTTGTATTTCTATAACTCAGCAAACTATCTTCAGGCGTTACTCGTCCCTTGGGGAATACGCTAACGAAAGTTACGTGTGATATTCACACAATCAAACCGTAAAGCACGCTTCATTTCGATAATACTGACGTCTGCTCTTACGTGAGTGCTGACGTTATGTCAGAGCATAAGTTACCCAGTGTAGACACCAGTATACTCGACTCTACTGGATGTTCCTGGTAAGCCCATGATATGCGCACAACTACTGCACATAACGTCGATCCACCTCGTAACACTTGCCTCAAAGGAAGAAAAAAATCCAGGCCATCTCCACGGAGTGAATGCTGATGAGAGGGGCGAAGCTCCAACGCTGATCGCTAAAACCGTGAAACATTCGCCGACACCTCATGTAAAGACGTGACACATAATGATACATAATGATATTTTACTTCACAGACCACAGTAAAGGGTTGTTCCCAATGAGCTCTGTGAGCCGGTTCCCTTTGAAGAGTACAACTTTGTGGTCAATGAGGTATGTGGCGAGGGGATCTTGAATTATAGGATCCAATGCAAAGTTGGAGAAGGCAATGTCGATACAGGTCCCTCTGAGGGGGGTGGGACGATTACAGTCGTACGAGCTGCACCAGAGATTGTAACGCGACATCATGTGTGGAACTAGCCGTACCGCTTCTTTTGCCTCTGGGGTGTTCATGATGAGTAGCTGCCTGGAGATGTTCGCTGACTGATCTCCCGGCGAAGATGGCGGCGCACCATCTAGTGGGCGTCATTTCAATTATAGTACAGCCGATGACGCTGACATGATGGCAGCGTCTTCGTCATAGCACTAGCGCGGCAGCACAGCTGCGCCTCTAGCGGGAGCAATGCGAACTAGAGAGAGCGAAAGAGAGAATTTATTTACAGACAGGCAGAGAGGTCGGCCTGAGCTATAGTTTGCTCTGGCCTGCTACTCTACACTGGCGAGGGGGCACAGGGGAGAGAAAGAGTGATGAATGACGATGGTAAGGTAGGGAGATGAGAACTAGCGTACAGCCGATCACGCTTATATGATGGCAATGTCATCAACATCGCCATCGAGTGTACATGGCACCAGGGACATAGCTTCGGCCAGAGAAGCTTCGCCCCTAAAACTAAAATCATTATAGACCATAGGTCGGCAAAACTTGTGGAGCTCACTCAGACTCACTCATAAAATATATTTTGCGCTCAGGGCTCACTCAGACTCACCAAAATTTTCCTTAGCCGGACTCACTCGGACTCACACTCACCAAACTTTTCTTAGACCGGACTCACTCGGACTCAAACTCACCACAACATAACTCAGCCGGACTCACGCAGACTCAGACTCGCGGCTCGATCTCAGTCTGAGTGAGTCCGAGTGAGTCGACTCATGAGTGCGTTAGCGTACAATTAGCTTTTTCGACCGTGGTGTCAATGCTCTTTAACACCAATATCTCACGTAATCGGAGCTCTTCTTGGCGTCTTTTGATATGTACAGGGCGGGTCAAAAGTTCCCAGGCCACGCTGACATAGGAATACATGGGATAGTGGCCTGGGAACTTTTGACCAGCCCTGTACCTTCGATACGAGTTATGAATGCTCGCAAACCAGTAAGGTCATTTTTCTTGAAAGGGATGACAATATAAGATATATTTATGTAGAACTTCACTGGAAAAGTTAACGGGGGGGGGGGGGGAAGGTCAAGGCAACCCTGTACGTAATTCGCGCCTCTGATTAATAAATATTGAAATGATTTATGTACGACACTGCTTTGGAATATGTGTGAGTAGACGCGAGTAAAACCGTGAATCCTGGCAGGGCTGATAGTAATGCTGAAGGTGAGTAGATATGACCATAGGTCGGCAAAAGAAGATGTAACTCACTCAGACACACTCAAGTACTATATCGTACTTTGGACTCACTCGGACTCAGATTCACCAAAATTTTCCTTAGCCGAACTCACTCGGACTCACTCACGAAAAATTTCTTCAACCGCGGACTCACTCGGACTCATACTCACCAAAATATTACTCACCCGGACTCACTCAGACTCATACTCACGGCTCGAACTAAGTCTGAGTGAGTCCGAGTGTGTCGACTCATGAGTGAGTTCGCCGACATATGGTATAGGCACGCCGTCACTCGCTGGCTGCTTCGCATGACACCGATTCCTAAGAGGCGTGGGGTCTGCCGAGTTTTAAATGCGAAGCATTCCTTTGCGTACTGCAAGAACTTCGGCGTTTCTATCTATCTATCTATCTATCTATCTATCTATCTATCTATCTATCTATCTATCTATCTATCTATCTATCTATCTATCTATCTATCTATCTATCTATCTATCTATCTATCTATCTATCTATCTATCTATCTATCTATCTATCTATCTATCTAGCCGCTTACGTCTGGGTGCTCTCGTGATCGCCTCCCTAACTTGAGGTCGACCAAAGTTAGTATGGGAGGGTAAGCGGACTTGACGGATATGTCTGGCTGGTCATGAGTTGAATAACGTGAAAAATCCCGACGCGTACGTCGTCAAACTCAGTTCTCCAGACACGTGTGGCTCACACCCGTATACAACGAGCCGCAGTATGCCGGTATGCGCCACATGTGTTTGACAATTTATATCTACCCAGGAACGGCGAGGACAGACGTTGGTAGTTTAAATGCGAGAGTGTTCAGAAAAACTGACAACGGCAGTGTTGGCCCGACGAATGCAAAGAATAAATGTTAGGGTCCCAGCAGAAATCGAACTCAAGCCATCTGCGTGGCAATCAAGTATTCTACCACAGAGCCACGTCCCGTATCAAAACTGCTTTGGAAAAAGAGACTATGCAGGCGTAATGTTGGTGAAACGTGAATTGCGTTTGCAGTGCTGGCTATCTAATATTCAAAACATCACGTCTGTACTCTTATGATGGAGTCATGTGCGGTTACCTTCAATCGTATACTTAAACGCCATCCACTGTAGTTGGTTTACGTAGCATCATCCAGGGCTACCATTCTCGCAAGCACAGCCGCTGCTTATCAGGTTACCGCTTCGGGTGTTTAAATGCCCATGTTCTGTTGGCATCATCGTTACGCAACTGTAAACAACTGGTTATATGAAACATATGCGACTGTTCAACAGATGAATGTACGTTAGACCTGTGCGCCGGTCCCAAAATCGCCGGCGGCGGCGCGCCGGTGTTTCGACGTCCGGCGGCGGCGCGTCAACGGCGCGGGGTTCATCAGATCGGCGGCGGCGCGGCGTGGGGGGGGGGGGGGGGGTAGATTTGAAGATTTAAGAGTTGGTGGAGAGGCAATTTTGTCCCCTGAATTTTGAAGTAAAAAAAAAGTTTCTCCGAATGCGCGAAGCTGTGAATGCGACAGCAACATGTCGTAATGTTTTAACGAACTATAGGCTAGCACCTAGTTCTTTTTCATCCCATCTCACGAAACTGCAATACGCTGGTGTATGGGAATACGGTCGCTCCCAGGAAGGAAGCGGTTTTCGTGCGGTTTGTCGTATCACTGGTCACAGCACGAAGTGGTGAGATCACAGCGCGTAGAAGGGTATGCGAGCGTTTGCTTATGCCTGCCGAGATAGCGCGCGCGCCAGGGCTCGCGACCGCGCCCTTATAGTCAAAGTTCAGAGTTGCGGCTCTAGTCGCGCAGCCCCTCCGAACCGGCGTTTCTTCATACTCCTTCGTCCAACGAAATAAGGACAGGGCGCTTCTTTCTGGTTGAAGAGCAATCGATGGCAGGCCTTGCACGCGGAGTGATGTTATCGCATGCGCCCTCCGTGCGACGAAGATGGGCAGCTTATTTTGTGTATGTTTCAGCCGTGTTCTTCGCTAGCGCTCGCGAGCTTTTACTAGAGTTTCTCCGTTAGCAGATTCCTATGGGTGATATCTCCTTGCCACTTATTTCTTCATAAAGCACGTGCATAATGTTAGCCCTAGGCGTTCAGCCTATCAGGATTTCGAGCTTGTCGGCTAGACTCTGTTATTTGCGCTCGCGCAATCGGAAACTAACAAAATGGAGCGAAATCAGTTCATCGCTCTCGATAATCATGCGAGGTGAGGAAGAACGGGTGGGCGAATGCACGGCCAAACGAGGTAGAAGACAATTCACAACTGATATTTCTCGTATATGAACCAAGCGAAAGTATGCGCACTAATCATGTCAAGTGAATCACCGTGCCGGCGTCACGAAGAGCGCCAAAAAAAAAAACATAAAAACGAGAAACGTCAAGAGAGAATAACGTGCTCGATTTTGTATTTTCAGGGGCTGTTTTGGGGACCTTAAAAAGACAGGGAGTGCAATCACGGGCACAAGAGATTAGTCAAGACACCGCAAAAGCCGCTAACTGAAAAATCGTACAGCGGCGGAAAAGAACGTAGACAAAAAAAAAAAAAAAAAATTAAGGCAGCTTCACACTAATGGTGCCAAACCTAAAGGAAGTGCGGAGCTGGGCAGCCATCTTTGTTCCTCTTCAATTTTCTTTGTTTCCTCCTCGCTTTCTTTCTTTTTCTTTGTTTCCGTTTTTTCTGTCTTTATTTCTATTAATTTCTTTCTCTCTCTTTATCTATTTTTCTTTCCCTTTCTGGCTCTTTGTATTTTCTTCCTATTTTTTCTTTCTATTTCTTTCTTGCTTTCTCCTTTTTTTTCTGTTTTTTACCTGTTAGCCTCTGTTACGCCAAGCGACGACAGCATACGACAGCCCGGTCCCCTAAAGCGCTCCGCACTTAATATCATAATGCCGCTCGAAGAACAAAAGGGAAGACTTCTTGGCGCGAGCGCGCGTTCAATATGCGACAGATGGCTATTCTATACGTGGTTTTGCCTGCGTTTCGCGAAGCTACGACAGTATATGACAGCCCAGGCCCCTAAAGTGCTCCGCACATAAAATACTCATTTGCGCATTCCCAGGCAAGAGGCGATACCTATCAGTCAGTTGCGCGCGATGGCCTGCGTGAGAGATAACTGGTGGGCGTCTGCGTTTTCATGTCGTGTCCTTTTGACATGAATACTCACCAACTAGTAATAATATCTGGGGTTTTACGTCCCAAAACCACCATATGATTATGAGAGACGCCGTAGTGGAGGGCTCCGGAAATTTCGACCACCTGGGGTTCTTTAATGTGCACCCAAATCTGAGCGCACGGGCCTATACCATTTTCGCCTCCATTGAAAATGCGGCCGCCGTGGCCGGGATTCGATCCCGCGACCTTCGGGTCAGCAGTCAAACGCCATAACTACTAGATCACCACGGCGGGTTACTCGCCAACTAGCTCAGCTATCGGTTATTCAAAGTTTTTCATTGCATTTACTTCTCTATACATTTATCGACTTACTCTAGTAAAAATGAAGGGAAAAAATGCATTAACCCATCGATATATATTACTTATCTACATTATTTATCTAAGCGCAATGCAGTAGGTCCAACACTCCACGATTATGCTATCCAGCGAGTTCTGTCATCGCTCTTTAAGGCTGGAGGACACGGCAGCGTTGAGATCTGGCAATACTGTTAAGACATCTGGAGGAACGAAAGATACGAGAACTTCCGGGAAGCTATTCTCTTTGTGTTCATCTAAAGGAGATGTCCGCAGTCCATTTCGGCACAGCGCATTCAGTTACTCGAAAAACGGTGAACCGTCTTGACCACGTCGATGCACCGAACCCGGCAGGACATCCCAAGCGTTAAAAGTGGACGAAATTTACATAAATAGGAACTTGTGAAGTCTTAACTTGCATATAAATCTGTCCCAGATGTTTGAGAACGATGCAGGGAATGCGTACCGACCTTCACAGGTGTGTTAGACGGGCGGCCGCATGAAACCTAATTCGATGACTTACGCGATTAGAATTTATACACGGCCTCAGAGATGTATGCGCAAAAGCTGATGTCTGGGCGCTGTCTTCGTTGCGTTGAAGCACATTCCGTCCCTCGCATTAGTATTGATAGTTGTCAAAGCTTCGGGACATCAAAATGACGTTGTGGAAGAAGACCCAGAAACACGGGGCGCGCCGGTCGCCGAGCTCCGGCCCATCAGCTGTGGCCGAAATGGACAGTCCACCAGGGGGGACACACTGAGAGCAACTCT
The DNA here is from genome assembly GCA_030522465.1 of Rhipicephalus appendiculatus. Lineage (NCBI taxonomy): Eukaryota > Metazoa > Arthropoda > Arachnida > Ixodida > Ixodidae > Rhipicephalus > Rhipicephalus appendiculatus. The sequence goes on from JALIZH010016167.1 coordinate 38,792, forward strand.
CCAGCCATAAAAAATGGAACAGGAGCATGCTGGGAACTGTGACTAGAGCATAGAGCAAGGGGGGGGGGGGGGGGGGGGGGGGGGGAGTCAAAGGAGGTTGATTTGTGTGCGCTAGGCGCGCGCTTTCGTGAATTTTCGTTTTTTTTTTTCATTGAGCTCACCTAGAAAAAGGGTAAGAAACAAGAGGCATGGAGGGAATTCTGACACGAGCCCTAGGACATAGCGGCTCCAGAGGAGGTTCGCTTATAGATGCTAGGTGCGCACTCTTATATTCCCCCTCCGAGGCTGATGCGCGTATACGGTTTCTCTCATTTGAGTCGAGAGTTGTGAAAACTTCGTGAGATCAAAATGACATTGAAGAGTAAGAACCCCAAGAGAGGGCGCGCTGCTGGCTGACCTTCCACCAATCAGCGGCGGCTGAAATGGAGTCAATTACATGGACTCATCGAGAAGAGCTACCCCGGTCACGTGATGTATTTTATGTCCGGATTCTCCATTCGTATTAAAGTTAGGGGTGTGCGAATATTCGAGTTTCGAATTCGAATCGAATATACCTTATCGAATAATTCGATTCGCCTTTCGAATAGCTGATATTCGAAGTTTCGAATAATTCGACAGGCCGAATATCTAAAAAGCGACAAAGGCCAATGGTGCAACTTGGTTAGGGTGGGTGGCTAAAACAAACGCTAACGCCATCACAGTAGGCCTTTCGTTAAAACTTGCACCGATATCCTGGTTCAAAGGCGAGTGCATGTTTATTTTAAAGGATATTCTGCCATTTCCGCACGTAAAAAAAAAAGACATGGCAGAACTGTCAAGCCCTCCACAACTTCTTTTTCCGAAACGAAGGCACGGACTTCTTGCGTAGTTCGTTCGCGTACGCGGCAAGTGACGTAAAACGTCCCGACTTTGGCCCGCGATACCCTCAGTGGATGGCTTCACATGTGGAAATTTGTTCACGCTGTGCACTCGCCCCCTGCCGCACCGCACCACTCGTCCAGAAAATCCCATGGATCCGGCGCGCAACTAAAACCCTGCTGTGAACAGGTGCCCTAAGATTTTTGGGCCCGGAGCACCCATGGCACTGAAACACATTTCCGTTGTCAGGTGAGCCGAAATGCGCGACCACAGAAAAAAAAAAAGCTACATTATTTCCTCTGTTAGCCTTTAGGATGTTAGGAGTGGCGCTACTGACTGGAATGGTAGTTCTTTTATGAACATGCTTACGCGCCCACAAAAGGTGAAAAAAAAGAAGCCAACAAGTGCGTAATAACGCTGTCAGAACGCCGTAGCGTCTTTATTTTTCCTTTGTCTTGCCAAAACTGGCGGTACATGTTTCGTGTAAATATACTATTCGATATTCGATTCGAATTCTACATTTTTGACCACTATTCGGCACTATTCGATTCGAGATGAAATTTCACTATTCGCACACCCTTATTAAAATAAAGGACTAACGGCGGCGCGCCGCAATTTTCGCTCGGCGGCGGCGGCGGCGTGGTCATTCTCGGGACTCCGGCGGCGGCGCGAGCGGCGTGAGCTAAAACAGGCGGCGGCGGCGGCGCGGCGCGGCGGCGCACAGCTCTAATGTACGTACAATATTTGCACATATCTTGACTGTCGTTTCATAACGTTACGCTTAATAAAAAAAATTACTACCCAGTCACCTTACCTCCGCATGCTTCGCATAACATCGATTCCCATGGTACTTGGGATCTGCCGATTTTTTTTCTTCTTTATAGTTCTCAAAGTCGGGCCGTGGAGATTACGTTTACTCACCTGCTTTTTCTATCTCAGTATAAAATATTCCACAGTTGTATGTCTGATTCCACGTAACTAGGAGGTATTCTATATTATTTCCTTCCTCTGTAAAAAAAAAATAAAAAAAATTAGAAGTGGCTCAGCTCGGCTATGCCAAGATATACGTAGCGTGAGCTACTCAACACACGGACGGACAGAGACAGATGGACGGACATCGGATGAACAGAGAGACAGATGGACGGACGGACGGACTAACGAGCGAGCTCACGCGAGTCAAGCGCCAGCCCACTAGTGACACGTGACTCCAGGAGCTTCTACGACTTATCCGGCGCGCCAGGTGTGCGCCGTGTGACGTCACTGCTGCTCGGGCACGTGCGCAGCACGGCTCTCAATAAGCAACGCGAGACTGCTCTACCTCGGCCAGTGTAGCTCACCCTACAAAAGAGACAACCTTAGAAAAGAAAGGTGGAAGAATTCATCAAGTGTTCTCCCCTAGCATACTAATGCGACGCATTTCTTAGCGAATTTCGGTGACTTTGAGCGTATCTATCTATCTATCTATCTATCTATCTATCTATCTATCTATCTATCTATCTATCTATCTATCTATCTATCTATCTATCTATCTATCTATCTATCTATCTATCTATCTATCTATCTATCTATCTATCTATCTATCTATCTATCTATCTACCTACCTTCGACTTGCTGCTCTCCCGGGCATTTTATTAATTGAATGTAGACCAAAATTGGTATGACATAGTGTGACTGTTTGACGAACGTAAATGACAGGTCATAAGATGAAAATCATGATATGCATGTCACGAAGGGCATCGTTTACATGCCACGGTCTTGGTGGCCTTGAACCGTTACGTTCCCGTGATATATAACAAAATTTTAATGGTGTGACATGACTATATGACGAGAATTAGTCACAGGTCCTAACATACAAATCACGACTCGCGGCTGTTTAATTAAATGAATATACACTTATATTATTAAGACGGGAGATTTCTTTATGATGAACATAAATGACAGGTGTTAATATGAAAAGTCATGACATACATGTCATATACGACATGACTTAGATCCCACACTCATGGTGCGCTCGCAGCTGTTTCGCTAGCTGGATATGTACCGAATTTGGTATTTTGTGACGTGACTCTATGGCGAACACGAATGATAGGATGACAGGTGGTAAATGAAAACCATTTCATGCATGTCACGTACGACATGACTGAGATGCCACGATTATGGTGCGCTCGCGGCCGTTTCGCTAGCTTGACATGTACCAAATTGGGTATTGCGTCACGCCACTGTATGACGAACATAAATGACAGGTGGTAAAATGGAAATCATGATATGCATGTCATCTACATGATTTACGTGTCACACCCATGCTGCACTCGCGGATGTTTCGCCAGCTTGACGCACCAAATTTACTGTTTGACGTGATCGCATCAGAAACATAAATGACAGGTGGTAAATGAAAACTATAACATGCATGTCCTGTGCGACCTGACCCATATGCCCCGCTCATGGCGCGCTGGTAGCCGTTTTAATAGCCTGACCAAATGTAGTATTGCGTGACGTGACTGTATGATGAACGAAAATGGCAGGGGGGAACATAACATGAACATCATGACATGTATGTCATGGACATTTCTTACATCCCACGCTCATGGCGCGCTCGCTGCCATTTCGCTAGCTTGAGATGTACCAAATTTGGTATAGCGTGACGTGGCTGTATGAAGAAGATAAATTACCCGTGACAAATTCAAACCATGACATGCATGTCATATATATGTCGTACATGCTATGCTCATGGTGCGCTCGCGGCCGTTTCTTTATCTCGACATGTACCAATTGTGTGTGACGTGCCTGTATGACGAACATAGATGATACGTGGTATCTAGAAAATCATGACATGCGTGTCATGTAGGGCATTACATGGCATATTCATGGTGCGCTCGCGGCGATTTCGCCAGCTGGACACGTACCAAATATGTTATTGCATGATGCGACTGTATGACCAACATAAATGACAGGTGGTAACATGAAAATCACTACATGAATGTTATCTATGACATGACTTACGTGCCCAGCTCATGACGGGCTCGCGGCCGTTTCGCTAGCTTGACATGTACCAAATGTGATATTAGAGAGTTTTAGTTTAGCGTTATTACGCTCCGCTCAGCAGCTAAGCGGAGCGGGAACGCGAGTGCGCATGCGCCTTCCGCTACGGCCTTAAGCGGGTCAGCGGAGCGAGGCCCACGCTCCGCTTACGGGCTGCCTAAGCGGAGCGCGGAGCGTCGCTGCCGTTTTCGCAAGCGTAAGGGGGACGAAGTGTGCGCCCTCTCGTGCGTGCAGGTTCGATGGTTTGAATGGTGAAGACAAAAACGGCGCCACGGCACTCGCGTCAAAAGAGCAAACAAAACAAGGAAGGGTTGCAATGGATCTGGAACGCAACCTTGCTGGCTTTCGGGTGGCTATTATCAAGTCAGTGCTTGCGTCTCTGTAAAGAAAATATCCACCGCCAACATATTTAAAGGGCACTTCTAAATACGTCGTGAACAAATAAATTCATACGTTCTCATTTCGGTTTGTAAATGCGACTAAATGTTTTTCTTTTTTTCTTTAGCGACGCCGAACATCACCAGAGGGCCCCGTAGTTGCTAAGGATCCGCTACGCTAGTCCCGCTGCCGACAACGCACAACTAAAATGATAAAATCATCCGCCGCTCCGCTGCTTCATAGCGGGCCAACTCGGAGCGGAGCGGGCCGTAAAACCGCCAAACTAAAACTCTCTATTGCGTGACGTGACTGTATGATGAACATAAATGACAGACAGTAACATGAAAATCCTGGCGTGCATTTTACAACATGTTTTACAGGCCACACTAATGGTGCGCTCACGGCCAGTTCGCTGCCTCGATATAAACCAAAAATAGGTATTGGGTGACGTGACAGCGTGAGAAAGAAAATGGCAGGTGTTAACATCACAACAATGACGTGAATGTCATATACAGCAGCTCTCGCGGCCTTCTCGCGTTCTTGATATACATCAAAATTGGTATTGCGTTGCGTAACTGTATGACGAGCATAACTGGCCGATGTTAATCTCAAATTAATGACGTGAATGCCATATACGGCATGATGTACGTGCGACGCCCATGGTATGGTTCCGTCCATTTCGTTAACTGGATATATGCCAAATTGATATGGTATGAGATGAGTGCGTTACGAACATGAATAACAGGTTCCCCATTGTATATACTGCAATACACGTTTCATTAGGATGGAATATACCAGATTGTACATGCATGCGTGCATGACAGACGTGCGATACAGAATGAACTAAATGTCATGATATGAATTACTTCATTTGCCTCAAAGACAAACAACGCGATGTATGCAGCTCTTGGCTGGCTGCTTCGCATAATATCGATTCCCACATTGTATTGGATCTGAGAATTTTGTTTACCGTTATGTGATAATTGGCAGCGTAGGTGAACCTGTCAACCAAAAGAAAAGACGTGGGTAGATATAGCTAAAATTGTCTTTGCCCCCAATATTTTCGGTGACCTACTCTTAAAATGCACTTTTACGCAAACACGCAATGTGGGAGAGTCACGCAATGTGAGAGAGTCGACTATGAGTGCAACAACCGTTAGTTGTCAGGTCACGAGACGAAGGGGCAACATAGAATTGAATGACTTCGTGGAACATATAGTTCAATGTAGCCATGTGAAGGACAGCGCCGGGCTGTCCTCTTCACGGGAACATTGAAATATAAGGGGGAGTAGTTGGCTCACTGCGCGGCATCCGCAACTGGGCGGTGCAGCTGCTGCCTTAACAATGGACACAAACGGCGCTTTATTAATTCCTTCCGAAGTTTTATTCCTTCCGAAGCCGCGGGCCACTAGGGAAACGTCCGCGGGCCACGTGTTTGAGACCCCTGCTCTCCACACTTTCGGCATTGATTTGCCATGAAGCATTCTTAGGGTAAACCTTCGGTTTCGTGCGATGCCGAAACCCCATAGAATGAGAGAGCGTGGTTGAGACCTGATCCGTCAGGTGCTGCAACGAACCCTATTCAATCGGTCTGTGTACTGTATTGCTGCGTATACTAATTTATGCTTAGCATCCCTATTGAAAATCTGTCCACCATAGGAATGGTGGATTCCACCATCCTTCATTATGGTGGATTATGGTGCGGGAATATGGTAGCATATGGTGTATGCTGGCGTATGATGGATGCTGGAAACCAATGGAGCGCAAAACGGCTCTAAACCACCTGGACCATCGTGCCCTAGCTGCCATACATAAATAATTGGACAGAAAACAATGAAGAAAGCCTCGGGGCAAAAAAAAAAGAACGCTTGAAAAAACAAAAAAAGAAAGCTTTCCGTCACGAGCAGACGAACGCATCACCTCTGGATCGCGACCCGAGTACTTTACCACTACGCCACGCTGATACTTGCTGTGGGAGTCACAGAACGACTAGTCAACACTACCACACCGTTTAACTTCAGAGTTCTATGTCGCATACTCGAGACAGGCACGATTTTCACCTCCTACTAAAATTTGCAGTCTTATTAAACATAAGAAAACAGTTGCCAGTAATGAACTGCATGTCGATAAGGCAAGAGCGCTAAATTTCGGTTACAATTCACAACGTAACTAAATAGTATGTATTGAGATATCAACCGGCTGTTACTGCCTAGATAAATATATCCGTTTTTCGTTCTTTCCGAAGGGAAATATGTGCAGAAGCTTTGTGTCGACTCTAAGCTCAATCGATAAACACTGCGTACCATTGATTGAATACTGTGATTTTTTTCGCGCAACGTAGAGCGCGGGCGTGACAGCGCACTGATCTGTGTAGCTACTGTTAGGTACAACTACATAACCGCTAGGCCAAAAAGAATGCAGTGCGCGGGAAATATACGTCATCATATGGGTTTAGTAAGGCGTACAAATTGACAAAAAAAATTGACGGACACTTTGTACATTCCTAAGTGCGTTCCGCGAAAGCGTGTGGCCATTCCACTGACTATGCCATGTCTTTTATCTTTTACACTCTCAGGTGGGATAACACACAAACCGAATGTGTGCTGTTTTCTTTTTTAATTTTTTTTACCGCGAATCGCTGCGAGACAGACGGACAGACGGACGGACGGACGACGGACGGATGGACGCACAGACGGACAGACAGACGGACGGATGGAAGGACGGACGGATGGACGGACAGACGGACGGACAGATGGACGGACGGACGGACAGAAGGACAGACAGACGGACGGACAGAAGGATGGACAGACAGACGGACGGACAGACGGATGGACGGACAGACGGACGGACAGATGGACGGACACCGGACGGACGGACAGACGGACGGACGGACACCGGACGGACGGACACCGGACGGATGGACATCGGACGGACGGACACCGGACGGACAGACACCGGACGGACGGACACCGGACGGACGGACGGATACCGGACGGACGGACAGACGGATGGACGGACGGACGGACACCGGACGGACGGACGGACACACGGACGGACGGACACAGGACGCCGTACGGACACCGGACGGACGTGAGCATGAGACATTAAAGGCTTTCGCCTTAATATGCGTTCTCGCGTGCGAGCTAGAGAAGTGCCGGTGAGTGTGAACAGCGGCTATTAGTGACCGGATGCGTTAGCTGCAAGCGCGTCGCATCGATGCTCATCGCTTCTTGTGCGGACGCCTTGCAGAAGAAAAAAATGCTTTGTTTAGGTGAACCGCTGTCACAGCTGCATAGGTCGGCAAAACTTGTGGAGCTCACTCAGACTCACTCATAAAATATATTTTGCGCTCAGGACTCACTCAGACTCAGACTCACCAAAATTTTCCTTAGCCGGACTCACTCGGACTCACACTCACCAAACTTTTCTTCGACCGGACTCACTCGGACTCAAACTCTCCACAACATAACTCACCCGGACTCACGCAGACTCAGACTCGCGGCTCGATCTCAGTCTGAGTGAGTCCGAGTGAGTCGACTCATGAGTGCGTTAGCGTACAATTAGCTTTTTCGACCGTGGTGTCAATGCTCTTTAACACCAATATCTCACGTAATCGGAGCTCTTCTTGGCGCCTTTTGATATGTACAGGGCGGGTCAGAAGTTCCCAGGCCACGCTGCCATAGGAATACATGGGATAGTGGCCAGGGAACTTTTGACCAGCCCTGTACCTTCGATACGAGTTATGAATGCTCGCAAACCAGTAAGGTCATTTTTCTTGAAAGGGATGACAATATATTATATATTTATGTAGAACGTCACTGGAAAAGTTAACGGGGGGGGGGGGGGGGGAGGTCAAGGCAAATCTTTACGTAATTCGCGCCTCTGATTAATAAATATTGAAATGATTTATGAACGACACTGCTTTGGAATATGTGTGAGTAGACGCGAGTAAAACCGTGAATCCTGGCAGGGCTGATAGTAATGCTGAAGATGAGTAGATAGGACCATAGGTCGGCAAAAGAAGATGTAACTCACTCAGACACACTCAAGTACTATATCGTGCACTTTGGACTCACTCGGACTCAGACTCACCAAAATTTTCCTTAGCCGAACTCACTCGGACTCACTCACGAAAAATTTCTTCAACCGCGGACTCACTCGGACTCATACTCACCAAAATATTACTCACCCGGACTCACTCAGACTCATACTCACGGCTCGAACTGAGTCTGAGTGAGTCCAGTGAAGTCGACTCATGAGTGAGTTCGCCGACCTATGCACAGCTGTGCTGTAAAGTCGTTCGTACTCGTCGGAATCGTGTATCCTGAAACCGAGAAGCGCCGATGTCACGTAGACGAACTCGGTTGGTACGCTAGGCCTAAGCTTTGGTGGAAATCATGGTGGTAGAATGAGATGGTGGAAGTCATACTTGGTGGGGCCTATCTCAACGCATGCCAAAGGTAAAATATTGTGCATTTTATCTTCGCACGCATTTTCACTGTTACCTTAAAGTGCAGCTGAGGTAATGAGTGTGCAAAAAATTCCAGAGTTGCGTTTCTAGCATGGCGGTAACAAGTTGCGGCTTTGTTCTGGTCAAGCCGTTCAAAGGTCTCATTTACTTCTAGAATTGCTCGGCGATGTAGCACATTTACCGTCGCTGTTCACACCAACACCTCTAGACATGTAAACATCACAACACAGCACCACATCACGGATGTCAAACTGATATAAGTGCACAAAATGTAAACATTCACGGACTCGGCGCTCCACAAATGTTGAGGCGGTATTGACACCGCATGAATAAAAAAGAAGTGTGTTACAAAGCGTAATGCTCGGCGTTGGCTTATTTCGAGTGTAAACACATTTGTCTACACATTCGAGAGGGAAACGTTGAAGATAACAGTGATTTCCCATACCGTGCCACGTGCATTTCGATCATTCCACTATCATCCACCATGTTTCCACTATGCCACCGTCATCCAGTTTGTTCACCAAGCCATCCACCAAAACATATTTTGCATCATCAGCCAGCATTTTCCACTGTAACCATCATTGGCTCGCCACCACCACCACCACCTGCCACCATTTTTTTCAACTCTCGCCATCATCAGCCATTATGACCACCACAGCCTCCAGCTTATCCACTATTATTTCCACCACATCCACTACTGTTTCCACCATATCCAGCAGCGATTCCAGCATCCACCAACCAAGGATTTTCAATAGGGATATTACGCCCGCTTTGACATATCGCATACCCTAATGCCAACTGTGTCGTATATAATTCTTAGTGTAACTGTTACCATTCCTTTTATATTTTAAATAAAGTTTTTCGGGCAACTCACACCTGCGCTAAGCAGGGTGGTATGGAAGACAACAGCGTGTCACTAGGAAATCTTGCCAGTATTAAGCCCGTTTAAGTATTGTACTATATTGTCCCGGGGTCGTGAGTCTCGTGACGTTGACGAAAGCAACATCTTGTAAAAGCACAAACTCTTCATTTGGACGAACTTGTGGCCGGTAAACGAAACTCAATCTACAGCAAGCAATGCATGCTGTATACTGGTTTCGGCGATTACAGCGTCGGCCGTCGATAATCTGATCTGCGGTAAAGCACGTCAACATTTATTCATGCGGCATCGAAGTTTCTAGAAAGCGTTATAGCTGGCGCTTGGGAAAGCTCTGGAGCAAACTTGACTGTTCGCGTACTGCGCGTAATCTTAACAGAATGATTGAGACATTCTTGAAGCTTCCCGAACATTGCGACGCGGTCTGCGCCACTCGTTGCTAGCAGCTTTTGTGGGTTTAGCTTGAATGCATAAAAATGAGTGAATGAACGTGCTTGGCAATATCAACTGTTCAATGCCGACCACCCCTCTCCGAAAAAGTCCGGGGTGCAGTCTTGCTGACATGCAACAACAAATATAATAGCAAGATGGCAAGTTGGGCCAGTTGGTTTACGTTCATATTTGAAGACTTTGTCGAAGCGCACCGAGACACACACACAAGTAGAAGCAGACAGGACAGCGCTTACCTGTAAGTGCTGTCCTGCTGCTACCCACTAGATGTGTGTCTCGGTGCGCTTCGACAAAAGTCTTCAAATATGAACAAATATAATCAATGCAGATATTGTGACAAACCCAGACATGCCATTCCGGAAGACATCGTGGCTTTTACCGGTCGACGCAGTCTGCTCCGTGTCTTTCTGTGTGCCGCGCTGCTTTCGCATTCAACGTACGACAGAAGGCTTAAACAGAAAGCTCGCACCACTTTTCGAAGTAGCCACGGAATGGAGTCAATAAAGGAGCTTACTGCCTCGGGAATCGACCACCGCAAAAGTTTTTACAATCCTTCCAGTATGAGCAGAGTTACAAATATTTGTCGGACGCTGCAATCGCTTTCTCTCGTCTCTCATCCCGACGAAAACGCTGGAAGCTAAGCAAGCAAGGATGGCAAGGGGGAAGAGGGTACGTCACGCGCGCCACAAGACCTTGAGCGCTATTTCTGTTGTTTTTTCTTCTGCTTCTAACGAGCGGATTTTCAGTGTGATCCCGCGCGCACGCGTGGACAAGTCATGGCCTCCCGCAGCGGCCCCCAGTAACTCCCGACGGCACCATGCTCACATCAACCAATGGCATGATACTGGCGTGTGACGCCATGATATTTTAATGTAGCATCATTTGTCGAGAGAAGAGAAAGCAATTTTTAGCTGACTATGAGAATTTATTGTAAATTCGAGGCCGCGTGCTGTGCTATATTATTTGGCTCGCGTGTTCTTGGGAGCCTCAACTACTGATCGGCAGCGTTTTCTGACCATGTTCAAAAAGTGTTGCAGGGCCCCTCTTAGTGCGGCTAACTTTCCTGGTATAAAAAGTGACAGAACATTTGCTCACACAGGAGGAAGAACCACTGCGTACATATTGTGCATTGACTTTACACTCGAAGTTGTCAGAAGTTCACTAAGGTGAAGGATCGAAGTCTAAACCAGGTATATAAAACGCATAAAACAACCTGACCAGAGAGATAAGATCGTGAGGAAATGCCGAAAAAGATCACCGCCCAGGCACTCCGTGCAGATGGGTAACCAGCGAAGCTGAAACGTGCGGCCACAGGTGGTTGCAGACGTCGCAGCCGAAGCCAAAGTGCCGCTCGAGAAACTCCCGCCGAAAGTGCGCGTCGGCCAATGGCGAACGCGTTCTCGCCATTGCCACGTTGACGCCGCTCTGCGTGCAACGCCGCTTCCTCGGTTCGCTGTTGTCGCTTTCATTCGGCTCTGAAGGCTACCGGAGCTTCGGTGCGCAGTTGCTGCTTGCGCTTCGCCACCCGGGCCTGTTCTTGTTCGCGCACTGCTGCATCGGCCCGGCGAACATGGATTCTCTCACGGATCAGTGGTCGGCGCTGTTCTTGGAAAGTTGTCTGCTGTTCGGGAGTTCGTACGAACCGTGCCGTCCCCAAGTGGAAGTTGTAAGTTGAAACTGCGGCGCGCGGGCTCGACGTACGGCTGAGAAGGGATGAAGGACTTCATTGACGGCACAGCCAATGGCAGGCGTGCTTGGGTACGACGCACAGAATGGCGTCACTAACAGCGCTCCCAATGGCGCGTGCGCTAGGGTGCGACGTAGAGAACGACGTAACTGACGGCGCAGCCAATAGAAACCGTTATCGTTTCTCATGGCGAAGGATTTTTTCGTTTCGCCCAGCCATATACAGTTTTCGCTGGAAGGGTGTGCATAAAAAATTACGAAAACCGCACAATGCTATACTAGGAAGGATGGCTAGTCGGGCGCAGCATTCACGGCGGCAGTAGTTAGTGACGCCAGGTTCATCACGTTACATTGGCGCAAAAACCAAACTCTCAATACCTCTACGAGTGCGCCGCACCGCGTCGCCTTGACGCATGCGTAATTGAGTGGACTCGGCGTCCCTCTTATACAGAATTTCGCGGAATGCTACGCTTTTCGCTATTTCTTAATTCTTCCTTTTATCGGCGTTGCACATAGAAACAATCTGGCTGGGCCGTTAATGTTTTATGCTTCCTTAATCTTTTTCCGTTAACCGCATTAAAATAGGACAATTTGTAATGTAATTACAGCCCAATGAATTAGGTCAGCTCTAAAGGAATCACGCTGTAATCCATTTGGAAAACTAGAATCTTTTGTGTGCTTTTTACATTCCTTTCACTAAAGGATTTCATTGCCTAATCATTCCATACCAGTTTTTTTAAAGACGATAGTCTTTCTTGGGATACTTAAACGCAAAAATTTTGGTCTTTCTGTCTGTCTGTCCGTGACCCCATTCAGCTACTCGGCCAAAGTTTAACCACTTTCTGAACGTCCAGCCATCTTGAACTGGTGTTATCATGTATACCTGTGAAGATATTCGATCAAAAAGCAAATACTGCTCATACCTGA